>FXXK01003133.1:13443-30643 GCA_900184695.1 Betula pendula
AGGGTGGTTGTTCAACGTTGTAAGTTGATGTTGGGCTCGCACCGTACGGCTCGTGACCCGGCGTCGCCCAAAGCTCAGCAACAGTCGTGTGGAAATTTTGGGTGCTTTTGTGTTGGCCGAATGAATGGTAGCGGGGTGTAATGGAGGAGTTCTTAATTTTCTCTTTAATTTTCGGTTGAGAAGCAACCGGTGTTCATCTGAAGGGGTGATTTTGGATTGAGAAATTTTCTGGGTTTGTGATTAAGCTTTGTGATCTCTGGACTCTGATCTTTGATTTTTTTTACTGTTAATTTCTAGCCTTCAAATACTGTTCACGTTACTGTTTATGTGTGAATTTTCTGCCACTTCTCTGTTTCCCTTTTGAAATTTTGGGTTGTTTCTGTAATGAAAATTTTGGGTTCTCTTGTGTTGGCTGAATGAGTGAAAATTTTGGGTGCTCATTATTGCCCAAATTGAGCTTTCTTAACATAGTTAAATGGCTGTGTTTCATTGCAGGGAGTTACACCACAAACAGATTATGTGGAGACATAGGAGCATATTGGAGTTCAAACAGAGTGGATGGAAGATATTGCCAAAATTTGAATGTAGTCATTCATATGTTATTTTGTACAGCCACTGCAAAGTGTATATCACGTTTTGTAACAAATGTTGTACATAGTCTGTTAATAATATTGATTCATTTACTTGTTTCAACTGTACATTGTCTCAAAAATGCTCGAGAACTCTTTGAATTTATTCATTATACAACTTGCTTTAAACAGTTGCCCTTACATATTGCATAAGAAAAAAAAAAAAAAAAAAAGAAAGAAACCAGTAAGAACATGTTCCCTTAAGATATATACACATAATCCATAAGAATCCACATCAACAAGAAACTATAAATTGGAAATTAATAAATCTTTCTAAGTTGAGAATATAAAATACATAATCCACATCATCATTTTTAACACAAACAAATAAGTTATTTCTATTACAAAAATAACATAATTTCTGACACAAAAATGTTTTCCCATGGCCACCATCAACGTCACTGTTCAAACTCCGCACCACCGTGTCAATGTCCTGAACTATGTTTCAAAATCAAAGTTAATTTTCAAATGAATAAGAAAATGTTAAAAAAATTCTCTTCGGGTAAGTTTGTTACTTACCAAGAAAATTTCTGAGATCCATATTTGTATTTGTGATATCAGCAAGGGATGTTGGTGTAAGACTGAACTCATTGGTCCCCTAAAAAACACATTATCATTTAATTTGTCAACCTAATATAAGATGTATTGTTGTTTTCAAGTATAAATAAAATGTATATTTTTACCTGACTAATATAAGCATTAGTTGATACTTGAGAAGACAAGGGCAATGAACTTTTATCCAAATGTTCCTATATAATTACAACAATAGCATAAAAGTGATAAAATTGTGTTAGGGTACCGGATAAAGTGGTAAAATAGTCTTTATATAATCACAACAATCACATAAATATCATTTAATTTCTTTGAAGAGTAAAATGGTGTAAATGTACCGATAAAAAATTAATGAAATTGGTTTCGCATCAATGTTGAAACGATTCTTCAAATGTTATCCCCGGTATAGAATAAGACACTTGATCAATTTGCTATATAACAAAACAAAATTAAATCTCATTAACAAAAGCCACAAATGGATAATGCATTTAAACATCATAAAATTCAAATTAGTTTAGGCTATTCTTTTTTCTTTTTCTAAGTATGTTATTTCAATATAAACTCAAATAATGCTCACCTGATGAGAATGACATTCTACATGTGAGTTAGAGTTATCATCCCAAATGTTGAAAAAACAATTAATTTTTTAAGAAAGAACAAAATTTAATTAATCAAACAGTATTAAATCCAATAAGTAATATGAGATGAATGTACATTTATAGTGCTAAAATGTTACCTGAGAAGACTTTTTTTCAATATTATCCTTTGCTATCCTTTTTGTTGTCTTCTTTGGTTGCTTCTCCACCCAACCTCTTAATCGTTTTCTACCCTTCTTACCTTCTTTCTTCTTGAGCCCTTTGACCGTTTCAAGTAATTTCTCAACAGATTGGGTATGTTTTGCAATTTTATTGCCATCTGACAACGAGAATTGAGCTTCATTATCAAGAACAGCACTCGAACCTTTTTTAATATTATGAACTTTCTTATGCATTTCTTTTACCATCCTCTCTACAAAAGCATATGCCTTTTCATTGTCAGCTGCTTCAGTAGCTAATCCCATTAGCATTGGATACAATCTTCTATATCGTTGTGTAACATTTAAATTTACATCTTCTGCCACATTCTTCATCGTAGTATTTAAGATGTATTCACTCTTTGCTTCTCTTGTCCACCTCTTCAAAATGTATGTATCAGGAATTATTTTTATATCAAGTAAGTCAAAAACTTTCAAAGCATGATAACACAAAATTCCAAATGTTTCAAACTTCCTGCAACTACATGAAATTTTCTTATTGACAGGGTCACAAACTACTTTATACTCTCTATTTTCATCGAAAAACCCAACAACATATTCATGCACTAGCTGGCTATCATTGCAATGTTTTATTATCGCTGCTGATGCATAGTCATACTCATCATGAAATTTTTTAAATATCACAGGAGTATATGTTTGTGCTGCCTACTTCAACAAAGGGGAATTCTTCAATCCCAATGTAGGCAATTTTTCTCGAGCATTAAATTCAGCCTTTAATTCCTTATGTCGCTTTTGCTCTACCACCCGTTCAAAATGTTGAAAAAATTCCACTATGCTCAAATCTGATTTTAAGTAAGCTTTCAAGTCACCATTCAAGCTCTCACTAAGTTGAGTACTGTTGTACAAATATCCACCGAAGTAAATAGGCGAATAAATGCACGTTTTACTCGCAAGTGCACAAGATCAAAACGATAGTATAGATGGCAAATACGAGATCATTCCCACGAGGATTGGTAAACTATGTTTAAAAAGAAATTCCTAAAAAGATATTGTGAATGAAATAAGATAAAATATTGAATTGAAATAATAAGATAAAGGGCTAGGGCTTCGATATCCACCGCTAATCATACTCAAATAAGGTAAACAATATGCACAATGCTACATTCATGTCGAGATACTCAATGTTTGCCAGCCTAAGGGCATGGGTATATACTCCAAAAGCTATTGATCTCCTTAAACAACGAGATTAGACATGAGTGTATACTCTAACTCTTTTTTTTCTTGAGGGATTTAGCATGGGTGTATACTAAGTTGTTCCTCAAGAAAGCATAAATCTATGGAGATCGACAAACACACTAAAACCTAAAACATGGTGTATATTCCGGTCTTTCATGTTGATTACCCTAAGAACCCGCAATTGGTTCTTTTGTCATTCTACTAGGCCCAAGACTCGGTCATCCAAATTGACCTAGATAACACTCTACACATGTTATATGCATAAGATGATCAAACTCATACATAACCCATATGAAGAACGAACAAAAATTTGAGATAAATCAATTAAGCATCAAAACATGAATTGTAGCAAGACAAATTGAAACCTTAAAGAGACATGATTAGGGCTTTAATCGAGCCCTAACTAAAGTATTAGCTATACATAATTTTGATGAAAATCATCCCCATAAGAAAATAACAAAGAAAAACTAAAAAGAAAGAAAGAACTAAGAAAAACCCTTCTTTGAAGCCTTTGATTCTTCTCCTCAAGCTTGTGTGTTTGTTTTGGAGGACTTAGGGGAATATTTATAGAGTTTAGGAACAACCCTAGTCAATTTCGTGCACCCTAGGAAGTCCAAAATCGAGTTGGAGTAGGTTTAGGATCTTTCCAAATCAGGTTCTGCCGACTTTACTGTTCAGCGCGCAAGATGGCTTGAGCTAAATAGGGATATGGCTCGAGCCAAGTGATGGCTCGAGCTAAACATGGATATGGCTCGAGCTAAATGATGGCTCTAGCCAAATGCAGATATGGCTCTAGCCAAGTGATGGCTCTAGCCAAATGCAGATATGGCTCTAGCCAAGTGATGGCTCTAGCCAAATATGGATATGGCTCTAGCCAAATATGGATATGGCTCTAGCCAAATTCTTCAGCTTTTCTCCAACATCTCTTCTAAGCCCGAAACTTGATAGAATTGAGTGCTTTTCTTCCAAAACCTACAAAATAAGGGAAAAACACAAAAACAACACAAAACATCATATTATAATGAAACTAAGAGATTAATATATGTGAATTAAGGGGCTTGAATGTGTAACATTCAGCACTTATCAAGTACTTCGCACTCCCAGAGTAAAGGCATTCTTCATATGGCACCTAGCCCATTTTGTCTTCAATTTGTATATATTGTCCAACCAATTAACTGATTCGACATCATACTTCTGAATCATTTGGTTCCAAGCATTTTTAAATTCAG
This sequence comes from Betula pendula, assembly GCA_900184695.1. NCBI lineage: Eukaryota > Viridiplantae > Streptophyta > Magnoliopsida > Fagales > Betulaceae > Betula > Betula pendula. Next base: position 17,844 of record FXXK01003133.1, read on the forward strand.
TCTCATTATCATACTCAAACATACAAGATTTAAAGTCTTGTAGAAAATGAGAACCATCTTTCATAAAATTTTCCAAATGCTTGATGCCATTTTGCATTATGTGCCAAGTACATAATCCATGCCAAGTTTTTGGCATCACCTCAGTTAATGCCTTCGTAATTGCAGCATCTTGATCTGTAAAGATCGATCGAGGCTTTTTACCCGCATGTGTATCTAAAAAACTTTCAAAAAGCCATTTGAATGACTCAATTGTTTCATCATATAGAAGTGCAGCCCCAAAAATCACAAATGCCTCTATGGTGATTAAAACCAGTAAAGACAGCTAGAGGTCTCAATGCTTTATTAGTGCCAAATGTAGTATCAAAAGTCATCATTTCACCAAAGTAGACATAGTCGGCGATCATTCTTGCATCAGCCCAAAAAATGTTAGTAATTTTTTCTTCAGAATCTAGTTGGACTACATAATGGAACGATGAATTTTTATTAATTTGTTCCTGAAAGTACTTCAATAAGCTACCCGCTTCAAAGTACTTCAATAAGCTACCCGCTTCACCGTATATCAAATTCCTTTGTCGTCTTGTCCGAAGATAGTTTTTTTGATCAAGCTCAATATATCCAAGATTTTTCCTCCCACCAGCCTCTCTACTCATCAGTGCATGGGTTGCCTTAGGAGAGATTCCAGAAGCACATGCCAAATCAATTTCAGATGCTTGAATTTCTGATAATTTACGATGCGACCTCATCATATAAGCAGTTTCTTTAATATGTAGAATATGATTATGTTCAGCTACAAAATCATATACCTTGTACTTTCCAGTCTCTCATACTAATGAAACAGACAACCGTACATGACAATCAATCCTTATTTCATCTCGATGACGAGTGTAAAGATGATTTCGTTTGTCTACTCTTCGAATACCTTCCTTACAACAAACAAATCCCTTAGTTGTTATTTTTCCATCTAACTTACTTTTATTTTCAAAATGTTTTCTCACACCAAAACTCATTTGTTTTCCATAATTTCCCCAATGCTTCCATGCATCCTCTAGAGTATCAAATTCCATACCAACTTGAGGTGTCCAATCTATCTCGGTATTCACATTTTGAGAGCAATCGCCTGCAATGACATCCATTCTTTTTTTTTTTTTTTTGTGTGTAAAAACTATATCAGTCATTAACAAACAATAAATCAAAAATCAAAATATGTTAAAATAACTTCACGGGAAAAAAAAAAATGTGTGGTTATGTTTTTGCACATATACATAATTAACATTGGCACATAAGAAAGCTTTTGTTTTGTTTTTTTTTTTTGTTCTTTCAGTCATCAAAATGTTGTTGTATTGTCATTTCCATGATGTCCTCCCCTCCTCTTTAATTCATTTTGGATATTATTATCAGAATCCCCAAATGATCTTTACTTTTCGTTAGTTAAGTAAGTGGACAAAAAGGTGCTTTGAAATTTTTGAAGAAATGATTTATTCTGGTTGTTATCCAGACAGTGGAACTGCTAAAGTTCTCCTCTCAGCATGTTCTAGCCAAGAACAGATTGAGCAGGTTACTACTTTAATTAGAACGTTGCACAAAGATAAAAGGACTGCTTTGCCTCTTTGATGGGTGCTTGTTTTAGTATCTATAAAATAAAGGTTACTTCAGCTTAAATGAATCTTTTATTTTCTAAAGTCAGATTTATGCTTTCATGGGTTTCAATCATCATCAATTTATCATATATGACATTCAAAACACTCATTTGGTTTGCTTAACAATTCTCAATTCTTCCATTGTTACATTGCTCCTCTATTTATACTATTCCTTAACTACTAAACTAATACGTAAAAGATAATCTATTATAACTAGACTTAGACTAAAGACATAACACATAAAATAATCCTATTACAATTAGACTATGAAAGATAAGTTTAAACACTAATTAGACTCCTATGAATAAACTGAAGATTAAATAAGAGGATAAATATGTAGAATCCCATTATTGCACACACGTTGGACTTCTCCTTGAACATGGACTTTAGTCTTCTACTGTCATGTTTTCAACTTAAACTTGCAGAAACAGTACAAACAAAAACAGCACAAAGAAATTACATCTTCCCTATTTTAACGTTTTTAGCACTTAAACTTTCAAAAACACTACAAACAGAAACAGCACAAGGAAATTAACCATCTCCCCTGTTTTAACGTTTGTAGCACTTAAACTTTTAGATACAATACAAACAGAAACAGCATAAAGAAATTACTCATCTCCCCTGTTTTAACGTTTGTTGCCCAAAAACAAAGAGACAAGAAACCTAACAAAAAATATAGAAGAGAACGAGATGACCAAACAAAGAGACGCAGCATAAGGTCATCTATCCTCTATAATGCAGGAAATTAGAGAAATGGTAAAAAATTCACGAATAAACAGTAACGTGTACAGTGTTTTGAGGCTATAAATTAACGTAAAGAACACATACACTTAAAATCAGAGATCACAAAGCTTACCCACAAATTGCTTCTCACCGAAAATTCAAGAGGAATGAAGTTTTTGGTGGTAAGAAGGAAGCTTTTGTTTTTTTTTTTGGGTACTTTCAGGACTGTGAGGAAGAAGAACGAGGAAGACAATAAGTTTGGGAGGAAAAACTGTTCAGCTCCCTCGATAACAGTGACTCTGCTGGCAAGTTCCTCAACCATTAGATTAAATTAAAGGCTAAGATTTTGTTAGCTAATGGTGCAAATAGCTGGCAGTTTTTTGGGTCCGTTAGATTAAATGGGTGGCTGGGATTTGAGAATATGAGATTCTCATATTCTTAGTAATATGAGGGGATCCCGATCCTATGAGTGGTGGCTTGCAAGCACTTCTCTTGGCACAGTTGTCAAAGTAGTTCTATCGTTTTTTAGTGCTCTTGCAATGTGTCCATTGGGTAGGGGACCGCTGGGTTGGGGACTGTCGGTCGGTGACTCCCTTGGGGGAGGGGCTGACCCATCCGGCACAGCCCATCCTGAGGGCAGATGTACTTTGTTGCGGCAGATGGTAATGGGCTTTGTTGGGCTCGAGTGGGCCTTGCGATGCCCAAGAAGGCCTCTAGTAAATGGTATCCCCACTTGGGAATCCTAGCAATTAGGTGAGAATGAGTTTCTCTAATTTAAGACATTCCAGAATTTAATTGTCAGTTCCTTTCTTGTGTACGCTAGACTCTTTTCATAAATTATTTCCTAAGGCTCTCTTTGTCTAAAAGAATGATTGTAGGATTTTAGTTCTTTCTTAAACAAAATGTTGAAATTAAATTGACTTTTAAAAATGTAAAAAATCTGAGAAATTTAAATATGTTATTCATTGCCAAAACAGTGTGGTTGTGTAATTGTGAACTTTGACTAGAGTCATGAAGTGTTATATGCAATTTTCACAATAATTTTCTAATATCTATTTTACTTGACGGTGTAGAGTACAACAAGATACACTCCGGAAGAAATATTATCAAATAAATTGAAGGTATGTTCCTCCAAGTAACATGCTTAGTGTTACCTTGAATTTCACAGTAGCGGAGCTTTACTGTTATTTATCCATGATTGACTATTCTGTAAGTTTCCCTTCACATGAGAAATTATTTCTCAACACAAAAATATATAAGCGAATATTGAGCAACACATGATTCAGAGTAAATCTTCCATCATACACAATAATCTTTGTGGTCTCTTAGTGGAGAAAATTGTATAATTAAAAACTGCATCCACCCTGCTTGTCCAAGTTATAGAGATAAGAATCTCAAGCTTGGTGGATTCTATAAATGTTGGAGAGTAGCCCATTTCTTCTGACATTTTCCTTTCGTTCTAAATTTGTTGTTCTGCCATCTTTATTCATGACAATTTTTAATTGCTTCCCTATATTTTCATTTTAACCATTTATTAGAAGAGGAGATTAAGTTCAAGAAACAAGTTGGATGGCAATGAAACAGAGGTATGCAATTTTGCTTTCTTTACTGTTGAACTTGTTTAATGTCTATATGCAATGGTTTTGTACGAACAATATGGTAAAAAGTAATTCTTGTTCCATGTAGAACCAACTTCCCACACTTTCTTGACTGTTTAATCGTTGTTGCTTATATAATGCTCTTTCGATGGATCAAAAGACCTAATCCAAAATATCAGGATGAGATGAGGATCAGCTTAGGTGTATTGATAAGGATAAAGAATAATGGGGATTATGTTAGATATGTTGAAAGATAAAAGGGAAGAATTCTTATTATTTATCAATAATCAAATGATACATCTAAGGTTGTTTATATAGAGAAACAACACACACTAATATGGAAATACAATAAATGAAAATATATGGAAAGGAAATCAAATTATATCAGTTGCATATCTTCAACACTCCCCCTCAAGCTGAGGCAAACATATCTCGCATCCCCAGCTTGCACAAAGCTGAATGAAGAACATTATTGGACACTCCCTTTGTTAAAATATCTGCTAGTTGTTCCCCTGACTTCACATAAGGTATACAAATAAGTCCTGCACGCAATTTTTCCTTGATAAAATGTCTATCAATTTCAATGTATTTAGTTCGATCATGCTGAACTGGATTATGAGCAATATTAATCGCAGCCTTATTGTCACAATATAGGNAAAATATCTGCTAGTTGTTCCCCTGACTTCACATAAGGTATACAAATAAGTCCTGCACGCAATTTTTCCTTGATAAAATGTCTATCAATTTCAATGTATTTAGTTCGATCATGCTGAACTGGATTATGAGCAATATTAATCGCAGCCTTATTGTCACAATATAGGCTCATAGACTCATTGCAATCATATCCAAGTTCTTTCAGTAGAATCTTCAACCATAATAACTCACATATCCCTTGCGCCATGGCTCGGAATTCAGTTTCTGCACTAGATCTAGCAACCACTGACTGTTTCTTACTACGCCAGGTAACTAGATTTCCTCCCACAAGAGTGCAATATCCCGAGGTAGATCTTCGATCCGTGACTGACCCAGCCCAATCTGCGTCTATATAACCTTCTACTTTTAGATGATCATGTTGGGCAAACAACAATCCTTTCCCTGGTGAAGACTTCAAATATCAAAGTATTCTATAAACTGCTTCCATATGAGACTCTCGGGGCAAATGCATAAACTGGCTCACTACACTTACTGCTTAGGCAATGTCTGGACGAGTGTGTGACAAATATATTACCCTGCCAACCAATCGTTGGTACCTGCCTTTATCCACTAGAGTACTCTCGTCACTTTCTTCTAACTTTTTATTCTGCTCTACTGGATTGTTAGTAGCTTTACAACCGAGCATCCCCGTTTCCTTAAGTAGGTCAAGAACATATTTCCGCTGGGAGAGGAAGATACCATGTCTTGATCTCGCTACTTCAATACCGAGAAAGTATTTCAAATTGCCTAAGTCTTTTATCTCAAATTCCCTGGCCAAGTGATTTTTCAATCTCTGTATTTCTTCATTATCATTACTAGTCAACACGATATCATCTACATAAATAATCAAGGCAGTTACCTTTTTCTGTATAGAATGTTTGATGAATAGTGTATGATCCGCCTGACTTTGGTTATAACCAAATCTTTGCATAGCTCAGGAGAATCTCTCAAACCAAGCCCTTGGAGATTGTTTCAGCCCATATAGAGCCTTCTTCAATTTGCAAACTTTACCTTCGGCCGAGGAGAATTTGGGACCAGGAGGGAGTTCCATGTAAACTTCTTCCTGTAAATCTCCATGAAGGAATGCATTTTTCACATCAAGCTGGTGAAGTGGCCAATCGAAGTTTGCTGCCAAGGAAAGGAGGACTCGGATGGAATTCATCTTTGCTACCGGGGCAAAGGTCTCCTCATAGTCTATTCCATATGTCTGAGTAAAGCCTTTAGCAACCAATCTGGCCTTATATCTTTCCACTGACCCATCGGCCTTATGCTTCACTGTAAACACCCATTTGCATCCAACCGCCCTTTTTCCACTAGGTAACTCGACTAGCTCCCATGTGTTATTTTTGTATAGAGCTCTCATCTCTTCCTGCATTGCTTCCCTCCACTTTGGATCACTAATTGCCTCCTGTAAATTTTGAGGAATAGACACGGAAGACAATTTAGATACAAAGGAACGATGGGAGGGTGAAAGATGCTGATAGGATACAAAGTTAGATATAGGGTGTTGAGTACAAGATCTGACCCCTTTACGTTGAGCAATAGGCGTATTCATATCATCATGTATTGAATTTAAATCAGAGGTAGGGATACCATTACCTGAGTCAGGATCAGATGTTCGGCAAGTAGCATCAGGAGTGGCCTTACTTTTTTGGCGTCTGGAGTAAACTCTCAGCTCCGTCACTGGCGGTGGCTCACACGACGCATCAATAGGAGACTCATCAGTTAGATTTTGTTTGTCATGCTCTGGCATAGGAGCAGGGATAGGTAAAGGATTACTCATAGAAGACTTCTCTTCACTCGGACTCTCCCCCTGAAGAGAAGTTTGGGGAGGTGAAAAATATGGTTCTGACTCAAAAAAGGTAACATCCATTGAGACAAAACGCTTCCGAGAATGGGGATGATAACATTTATACCCTTACTGAGTAGGGGAATAACCCACAAAAACACATTTGAGAGCACGGGGATCTAATTTACCTAGAGTCTGACCATGAATGTGAACAAAACAAACACAACCAAACACCTTGGGAGAGACCTTTGGAAGTGGAGAAAGGTGGAGACAAGACTTCAAGAGGTGTTTTGAACTCTAAGATACGGGAGGGCATCCTATTGATGAGATAGGCGGCAGTGAGTAATGCATCATCCCAATAAGATTTAGGAACATGCATATCAATCATTAAGGAGCGAGCGACCTCAAGAAGATGTCGATTTTTCCGCTCAGCAACTCCATTCTGTTGGGGAGTATCAACACAAGTGGTTTGATGGATAATACCATGGGCACGGAAAAAAGTACCAAGACTACTAGACAGATACTCACCCCCATTATCAGAACAAACAATTTTGATAGAGGCATTAAATTGGGTCTGAATCATGCGGTGAAATGTTGGAAAAACAGAGGACACCTCACTTTTATCTTTTAACAAATAGACCTAGGTGGTCTGAGAAAAATCACCAATAAAAGATACAAACCACCTATGACCCGATAAAGAGACCACCCGTGAAGGACCCCAAACATCAGTGTGAACCAAAACAAAAGGCGCATTGCTCTTGGTTATACTAGGAGGGAATGACACCCGATGATGTTTAGCAAGTTCACAAGTTTCACACTGAAACTTAGAGACAGGATTATGCAAGAATAAGGAAAGAAACATTCGTTGCACTAACAGAAAAGAAGGATGCCCTAACCGTTGATGCCAAAGCCTAATTTTTGCTGCATAGTCATCTATACGAACGATGTGAAAAGCTTGTGTGAGTCGTCCTTGTGTGGGCTGAGCATCCAGATAGTACAGACCATCTCTCAGACTACCACTGCCGATTATCCTCCCCGTAACTAGGTCCTGAAAAAAACAGTAATCAGAATAGAAGATGGCTCTACAATTTAACTCACGGGTAATGCGGGCAATGGACAATAAATTGGCTGCAAAATCTGGTATATGAATACCAGATGACAAGGACATAAAAGGTGAGACAGAAATTGAGCCTTTATCGGATACGGATGATAGAGAGCCATTGGCAATTCAAACCTTTTCTCTGTTTGAACAAAGTTTAAAAGAGGAAAACAAGGAAGATATACCAGTCATGTGATCGGAGGCCCCAGAGTCAATGATCCAAGAATCATCAGATGGAGTAGCAAATGCATTCAGAGCGGTGGTCAAATCACCTGTATGGGCGAGGAAGGAGGATGCAGAGACAAATGTTTCCAGTCGAGACATAAGCCGACAAATTGTGTCTACCTCTTCCTTGCTAAAAACCCCAACAAATATTTCTAGTCAGGACATAAGCTGACGAAGTGTAGCTACCTCTTGCATGCTAAAGATACCCGGATCAACAAAAGTAGAAGTAGAAAAATTCTTCTCTATCAGTGAAGTATGATTGGCTCGAGGCCTGGATCTACCTCCTATATGACCCCCTCGTCCTCTTGCAAGACGGCCACAAAATCTCCAACAAGTTTCTTGACATCGTGAACCTCGTGTGTGGAGAGTTGGATTCTCACTATGGGAGGTCACCTGGCTCTCTATCCCCATTTTGTGAGTTTCTAAGATCTAACTCATTTTCAATATCTTGAGTTCAGACATCCAACCAAATAGCTCCAATACACAACTTTTGGGCTCAAGTGAGATAAAAGAGCAAGATAATGAAGCACTAGAAGTCAACCACAAAGAATTCTAGCTGTAAAACTCAGAAACAGCTCCAAACATGAGCAAAACATCCATGGAATTGCATAAATGAACCCAAAAAAACAGTCTAAACCGGTAGAAATCACCAAAAACTTGCCTGAACCGGCTGATATATGCCAAAACTAAACCAGAACCGGAATGAACCGGCCAAAAAAATACCTGAACCGGTGTGAACCGGACAAAAAAAAACTGAACCGGTCGAGTACTCAAATGAGCTTGTTGAACCGGATCGGGTTAGGGATATCCTATCCCTGGATTACGAACAGCTTAGAACAGCTTACGGATATCCTTATTCTGGATAAGGAACAGTAAACACCTGCAGCCAAACGGAGGTCTTCTTCTCCGGAGCTTGCCGGAAATTCTCCGGTTACACTCAGACAGTGCCGACAGCTATGACGACATCGGAGGAATAACCAAACAATGCGAAAATCTACGCAAAAACCATAATACCAGCCACCAGAGACGTCACAGAGACTACGAAACTGCCATTACTTGCAACGCCGGCCAACGGAGACGTCACCAACCACCACAGAAATTGCCGAAAAAGAACACCCAAAAAACCAGCAACACAATCACGGCTTTTCTGGCTACAGCAAACCCATCGACGACAGAACCATTCACGGCGATGACAACGACATCACACCATTGATTACGGTGATCTTGACGCCGTCGCTCTCCTCACATGGGCATTAAGCCCAGAGCCTCAAATCTCCTTCGATCAGCAGCAATATACCAGTTTAGGTGAATTAAACAAAGAAAAGAGAGAAGAAAAGAAGGGAGAAAAAAAAAAAAACGAGCACCAGGAAAAAAAAAATTTAAACCCGAAGCTCTGATACCATGTTGAAAGATAAAAGGGAAGAATTCTTATTATTTCTCAATACTCAAATGATACATCTAAGGTTGTTTATATAGAGAAACAACACACACTAATATGGAAATACAATAAATGAAAATATATGGAAAGGAAATCAAATCATATCAGCTGCATATCTTCAACAAGATAAGCTGTTGGTTAGTGTCATGATAAGCTTGATTGTTTGTGTTGTTAGTGTCATTATCGTATGGTTGTGATAAGGATTGTTAGTAGATTGAAGGATCAGATGTTGTTTCTATAAAATAGGTGAGTGGAGCAACAGGGGAGTCCTTGAGTAATTTTGTCAAACACCTGCCCTAAGTGGAGTAACTTTTCAATAATATTTTCATTCCTTTTTACAATCCCAGTCCAAAATACAACCCAAACACAACAGGATCCTATCGACCTGGTATTAAAGCATGGTTGCAAACAAAGATAGCATTGAGAAGCTGGAAGTTGATATGCAAGAACTCAAAATGGGATGCAACAGATGGCAGCCAGTTCTCAAGGGACCCAATCAAGGACATAAGGAATGGAACATACCTTGAATGAAATTCTGGGCATGATGTCCAGAAGCCAAGAGGGCAGTCATCGTCACTCAGAGAGAAGTCCAAGTGATCAAGGATCTGCATCGCGGCTTGACCATACACTCCGGACAACCAACATTCGAAAAGTCCAAGTGATCAAGATTCTGCATTGCAGCTTGACCATACATGGGAAGACAACCAACATTCGAATATGGGCCCATCCATTAAAATGGAGTTCCAATGCTTTGCGAGAGAGGACCCAACTGTGTGGGTGGATCGAGTCACACAATTCTTCGAATGTCTAGAGACGATAAAAGACCAGAGGGCCAGGCTAATCATTGATAGCAATGGTTGAAGAAGGTTTATTGGGAGAAGCAGCTATCGGTAAGTTGGGAGGTATTCAAGAAGGAAGTCTTGGCTTGTTTCAGACTGACAGATTACGAAGACTTGGACGAGGCTCTGTCATGCATTCAACAACAGGGTATTCTACGGGACTAGTAGAGGGATTTTGAAGGATTGGCCCACCGGGTGACGGGGTGGCTACAAAAGGCGTTGATTGGGACGTTCTTAGGCGGTTTCAAAGATGAAATTGCAGCGAAAGTGCAAATGTTCAAAACCTGTACCTTGTGGGAGATGATCGAGCTAGCAAGAACGATAGACTCGGCAGCACCTGACGGATCCCTCATCCAGAGAAGTCGAAGGTGACATCCAAACCTTACCAAGGGGGAAATGCAGTGAACACTCTAGTTACTCGGCCAAATGCATCCTTACCACCGGTCACGAAGATCTCTTAGGAAGGAATGTAGAAACGACGGGAGAAGGAATTCTGCTTTAACTGCAATGAGCGATTCACACCGTTCCATCGATGCCCAACAAATCAAGTCTTAATCAAAGAGGACGAGTCTGATGGAGGGGAAAACCAAACTGTCGAAATTGTCCCTGCAGAAGAAGATGAGCAAGAAATGGTGAAGATGGGGGAGAACCCCAAATTTCGTTACATTCCCTAACAGGATACACACAGCCCCGTACCATACGAGTGGAAGCTCATGTTGGTAATCGAAGGATAATGGTCCTCATTGACAGTGGGTCAACCCACAATTTTGTCGATAAAAAAATGCACAATCGTTGGGTTTGCCAGTGACACCGATCAAGGCGTTTTGTGTTACGGTGGCAAGAGAAATATGAAGGGGTCAGATTTTCTATTCATTGTATGGAATTTATAGTGACCTTATTCTCTTTACCGTTGAAAGGATAGGGTATAGTGCTGGGAATCCAGTGGCTGGAGAAATTGGGTCCGGTGGGGTCTGATTGGGGAAGAATGTCAATGACAATCGAGTGGAGAAATCGGACGTACAAGATCACGAGCTATTAGTAATTCGATGATGGCCCCGGAAATCACTGGTGGAGGTGAAATATTTGTAGTTATGGCGAGGCAAGCCTAAGGTGAAGAAGCCCAATCTATTTCCGTGGAATTGGAGGAGATGCTTCAAGAATTCCAGCAAGTCATGGAGGAGCCCAAGACTCGTCGACCAGCCTGTAAGTTCGACCACCGAATTCTACTTAAGGAGGGAACATGCCCAAATAAGACGTGAGGCCCTACAAGTATGTTCACCTTTCAATACACGATTGAAAACAAGTTCATAGATGTGGTACTGGCCATTAGGCCAGTACAGCCAATTCTCTTCCACCCACTGTTATTGGTTAAAAACATAAGTGATGGGCTGGCATTCTTGCACGGTACTAATAGGGCCTTGAACTGGTAAACGGTTCCAATTTTCCATACAAACCCATTGATGATATGCTTGATGATTACATGGTCCAATATTTTACGCAATTGCGACCTATGTTGTTAGACTAGGCTATGTCGAGTTTTATGATCTTACAATGGCCTCCGCATGAGGTCAAAACTCTCTCTAGAGATCCTTATTAGAAGCTTGTTTGACAGGGTCCAAAGAGCCTCAGTTCGAATGGCGTTGGGAACATGTCCCTAGACCAGCGGGAATCTAGATAGCCTCATTTGGAGGAATAAATCAATGTGAGACTCCGAGACGAATCGTTTGGTTGTTCGTTCACGTAACTTGTCCGGACGATAATCAACCATGGCATTCGTCATTAGCTTGGGTGCGGGTCATCAACCGATGGTTGATTTTAGTGTTTTCATTAGTTCTAGCGATTTCTCATCCAAACAATAACCGTCCGAGAATGAATCACAACATCATTTGATAAAGCGGACTTTATTTCAGTTCTTATAGGTTTAGGGTCTAGTTCTCTATAAATACTTGTTATGGGCAAATTTTTTTATCTATTATTAATTCTTGGTTTCGAAATTAAGAAACAGCTTTAGAATGGGTCTTCCTATTTATTTCTTCTCAAATCCTTGTTTCGTTCTGGTTTTGGGAAGAATTGTGAGTTTAGTGTTTTTTTTCGATGCACTCCACGGACAACTTGCATCAGATTGGTATTTTACTATAGCTGCTTTTCACTATGTGCACAAAGAAGGATGCGAGGAAACATATATGAGGCTCTGGGTGATGTGCATGAGCGTGAAAAAGCAATGCGTGCCTGAGCAATTGATGATATGTTTGGCAAGCATGGAGTAGTGATTTGTTGAATTGGTATGAGCGTTTTGAAGAGCAATTAACGGTCAAATTGGAGTCACTAGCTAAGCAATTGGCCCCATGGGCATTGCTACTGTCGTTCAGTCAACCAATCCGTGTTTCAAGATTGGAGGGACGATTAACAATTTTACTGTTAAAGAGCGCGATTTTCAACTAATAAGCAAGGTTCAAACCTCAATTCCTCTCATGTGGAAAGTAAGATGATTTGATGAATGAAATTTACTGAGAAAGAATTGGAGACCCTTTTTTAGTCCAACCAAAAGATTTTACGTTCTCCTTTGAGTTTGATGTGTTTTAAAACCTTGCACAACCAATACTATAATTAGATGCACCTTCATCCTCTTACATTACACGCTTTTTTAAATTTCCTATATTTATGCTTCTAGTTCATAGTTTTATACTTCATAATAGAGCCTAAGAAGGTTCTAACCCCAATTACACAACCAGCAATAATAGTCCAATTTAAATATTGAA
>FXXK01003134.1:0-12920 GCA_900184695.1 Betula pendula
AAGAAGAGAGATCAGTAATGAGATTCATATCAGAGGGAACAATGCACTCATCATATCCAGTGTCATCATCTTCACCGGTCTCGGCGGGGAGACGAGTGCCGTGGCCGCTATAGTGCACGAAGAGAAGTCCCGGCTCGGCCGTCGCAACAGATCCCCAAAACCCGGCGGATGTTCTTGCCGTCGGCTGGGTGTAGGAGTCATCGTTGTCGATCAGCACCGTGATGTCGTCCTCGGAGAAGCCGTACCGGTCGACGAGGCACCTGATAAGTCCTCTTCACATCGTTTATGCAACCCTTGAGCTCCGCTTGGTCCTGGGTAGTTGCCACCGATCAGCACGCGCCTTCTTTTGCCATGATTCGATCAAGAGAAATGACTCTTTTTTCTCTTTTTTCTTTCTTTCTTTTTTATGATGATTTTTAAAGACAAACACAAACTGATTCGCGCGTTGACAGACAGGTTGTCTCTCTTCTCTCTCCTCTCTTCCGCGCACTTTTATCCTTCTGCTGATGTGTGCCGATCATTTTTTTAAGTGAGAGTCAATCAATGATTGATTATGTTGCCCACGTCAACAAATAAACAGATTAATAAAGAAATAAAAAATATGATATTTTCTAATATTTTTGGATTTGAGGGCCTCCGGATCCAACTGCTATTACAACTTTTAATGGATTGGAATCATTGGATAGAGATGTCATTTTACTTTTTCATGAGTGGTGGGTGCAAGTAATTACGTGTCGGCAAAAGGAGGTTTTATTATTTTTTCTTTTTTTGAGAAATAGATGACTTTTTTTTTGTTTTTAAAATAAATATAGCCCATAAAATCATTTTCAAATTGGCCCCATATATTGTAGGTAAACATCTACCCAACCCTAGTAATTTGAACGGTAGTAATGATACATGCCCATACCACCTTATTTTATCTTATTTTCATTGGGTTGATTTAGTTATTTTTAACAAATGTTTGATTCAAGGATTAATACTATATACTACATCAATATTTTATTATGCTCCCATGGCATTCAGTCCACCACTTGATTTCTTTTTTCTTTTAATAAGGATTGATGTAAACGTGGATTAGTAGTGCCATGTCATCATACTGGGATAATAGTGAGGTATATAATATTTTTCAATTTAAATTATATTTTTTGGTTGAATAATGTAATATATCATATTTTTATCTCACAACTATTTTATAATATTGATATGACAGACAGTTCCAACCAATCTTTAAATTTTTTTATTTTTATTTTTAAAATAAAAACTAATTTAAGAATTGATTAATTGAGATTGCAAATGTAGTTTTTAGCATTCCTTTTTTTGTGGGTTTTAATATGTAAATGTATCATCAAACCCCTGGCTGGACTTGGTAAGTTGAGTTGTCAATTGGCTGTCGTCTTGCAATCAACAAGGCAAGCTAGCATTGGGATAAGAAACCCATTTTTCATTCAATCCATCCACACAGGCCAAGCTTGTTCCAGCACAGCTAATTAGTATTTACTTCAACTTCGGGTTATTGGGTGGATAAATACAAGGTTCATAATATACAAATGAAATAGCAAAATGCACGAACAAAATATGTCATTGTCTTTATTCTCCTCTAAAATCAAAGAAGCTTACAAAACGACTTATTCATTCAAATCTTAACAAATGAATAAAGTTTTATAAAGATCTCACCATTTTCTGAGGTTCTTTTACACTGAGATACTGCTTGAGCAAATGTATTCATTATGTGAAGGTTTTTTAATACCTAGAAAAAAATATCAATTTATAATAGCTAGGTCTCACATCATTAAGCTGATTCGTCCTACCTAAATAACATAGCATAACATTTTAAATTAGTTATAAAATCATTTTTTTGTTCTTTTTTTCATATTTAGCATAAAATCAAAATTTTAGAACGCATAAAAGAGGGTAATTAATTAAAATTGTTGTTTGATTAATCTATAAACACTTATATAAATAGTAAATTATTATTGAAAAAGGCTTCATGTGCATAGCATGTAAAGTATCATTATTAGTCTCGTTAAAAGATAGAGGGGATAAATGTGAGATTTTATTCAAGGTTACTGATTTAATTGTTACTCCGTTAATTAATGTTTCACACTAGGGCTAGCTAATGCTGTCAGGCAGCATGCACCATTGAAACTTGCCGGCCCCTCTCAGATGACAGTGGTTTCCCATGGGCGCACCCACTCCTACCATTTCATAAGTGGCCAATGCATGGATTCGGATTCACCGTAATTAATTATGTGTTTGAATTGCTAGCAATTTTAAGTAAGTAATGTGGGAGATTTTATATAGAACTCTCATTCTCAGGTAGGTGATCATGCAATTCAACATTTATTTGAACAATTGGGTTTCAAACGGGGCCTCTCCAAAGGCGAAACCATGATTTGAGACGAGAGGGGACAACTAACAAATGAAGATCTTTAAGGGTCAAAAATTAATTTTGAGGACAAACTAGAAAACATAAATTAGGAACATCACCTTATTAAACGATTAATAAACAATTTGGAGGGACAAGAAGCAAAGGGCAGTTCTGCCTAGGCCTCTCCATATTATACAAATTTCTAGGCAAATTTCAAGCACGTAATTGTTGTGACACCATAGATCTTACGGTATTATATGACTCGTCAATGTTTCTATTTAGCCACAATCTTGTAAGGAATTAATGTCAAAGAGTATGCTAACATTTTCAATTTTTTTCCATTCCAGTCCATATTGTATTGTGACCTTTTTTTTTAAAAAAAAAAAAAAAGATGGCTTATATAATTTGTGGGGCCCATCTTTGTCCATATATACAAAAATTGGATGAAGTTAGACGAAAAAAAAAGTTAAAAATATAACATTATTAATTCTAATTCAAAAAGTCGATATGAATTTCTCTTCAGCCACGTCTGCGCCACCTACTATTGCCTTTAATTAGGGTCATAACTCCATTTTAGAAGACAAGTAAGGGTAAACGCATTGTGCACATGTTGTATCATAACTCCATTTATTTTAGAAGACAGAAGACAGCATCTTGTTTAGTTTGCCTGGCAGCAACCAATGACAGCCTAGCTAGAAGGGAATTTCTATTTCTATTTTTGAAATAAAATAATCGACGACATTCACGATCAAAATTAAAATAAAATGCAAGATTTGAAGTTCTAAGTTAAAATCTTAAATTGGAACTATTTTATATTACCTTGAATTTAAGTCGATAGTAGCAATCCTCACTTTTTCCCCTCTCTAATCAAAATGGAGTTACGACACTACATATGCAAAACTTCTTTTCCACTTTTAATTAATCCCTAAAACCATACTTTGATCTCTTTCAATATCATTCCTTTCCCAGAGCAATTAAATATTTTGAAAATCTGTTCTAAAAGTCACTAGGGATTTATGCCTTTCACAACTAGAACTTGGAATTTTAATTTTGACAGTTAAAGGTCCTGAGTTTTGGCCTTGTAACAAATACGTCATTCCATCATATATATTTCTCATCTAACTTTTAACAGAAGACTTGCCGCCTGTCATTTTCTCCACGTCAGATTAACAAAAATGGTTATCAGAATGGTTATCCCAAGGCTAATCTATTTAGCTCATTTCATTCTTAATAAAAACTATTCCTTGGAATAGTTATTCCACGTACAAAACATATAAAATTTTATATATCACGGAGACAAAACTCATAGACTTCTGAAATTTTTCATTTTTCTAAATATTTTTAACATGTGTTTTAGATATTTTGTGCTGGGAGACGTATAGTGCAAGAGTTTTGTGAAGATTTTTAATTCAGTTTGATTTTGTAGATGGTGATGTATTTGTCATAAGGGTCTTGATCTCATGGGAGGCTGATAGGGATAATATTAGGGTTATATAGGTTTAATAGAACTCATTAGGATTAGATTATTTAAAATTAAGATTAAGTTATAGAATTATTATTGATGCAGTTTTTGGTATGGCCTAACCGGCGATGGCAAACCTGCAAAAATAGAGAAATCATCACCATTTGTCTACAAGTCCTTGGACTGGGGACATAGTTTTTAGGAGACGAAGCGTCCTTTTACCTTATACATTAAATCCCTTTAATAGCGTGGGTCACGACCAAACCCATGACAGGGTCTGGTGGTGACCCTGCCATGGGTCTGGTGACCCATGTTTGGGTCACTTGTGACCCAATCACACACCTACGTGGGTCAATTTTTTTTTTTTTTTTTTTTTTTTTTTTAATTTGAAGTTAAGGGTAAATTTGTAATTTTTTTAAAAAATTTTAGGAGCATAAAGGCCATTTCACCCCCTTTGACAGTTTGATTTGACAGAATTGCCTAACGGATGAGAGACATTGCAACAAATTCAAACTTGGATATACTAAATTGAGAGATTGTGAACTTTTGGGAGAAGATTGCAAAAGTCGTAATATTTCAAGGGAGTAAGTGAAATTATCTCTTATCTTTTTTATTGTAGCATAGTTTTTGGAATTGAATCTCTAGCTAGGTTTCATTTTAATGTTAAGTTAACAATGATTTAGAGGTTTAACAGTTTTAAACGTTTTATACTCTGCATGAATATGTTATTAAGATATTAGATTGTATTAGTGACCTTGTAAGGGTTGTGGAATGTGTTCGAATAGGATTTGAGAGAGTTTGTAGTTCGGGTTAACCTTCTGTCAACCACCGAACGTTCGAGGGCCTAACCGAACATTCGTACTTCCCTGATGGAACGTTCGAAGGTTGGGCAAAAAGTTTATTTGGGGTAGATTCAAACTTAGGACTTGTTTTAGCAAAATGTTAGAACTAATAATCGGTAGTTTCTCATATTTCGAAGTTGTGGAGCTTCAGGAGAACCTTTTGGACATTCCTTAGGACAACAGTGAATAAAACTAACATAGATACTAGTTTGTTATTATTTGTTTCCGCATAGTATAAATATTTTGTGTATCAAACTTGCATATTTACAATTCACATAAAATATATTTTTATTAATCCGAACTCCATTTTGTGAAAATGATTATTGAATAATAAGATAAAGAAAAAGAAGAGTTTATAAATGTATGCATGTAAAAGACTATGAAATACTAAATTACATCATATGATATGATATACCGTCTTGTGTGGAAAAAAAAAGAGTTATGAGCTTACTATTATATAGGTAGGCGTTATGGTCGTAGAGATTTACTTGTATATTTAGCCTTAGATTTAACGATTACTTTTGAGATAAGTGATAATTTATAAATAATAATGAAACATATTCACTTTAATAGTTGTTATATCAATACCTTGGAAAAGTAGCATAGAATTAAAAATGTTTACCAAATTGCACCACCGGTTCATAAAAAAATAAAACATTGATTAAAATATGGGTGCAATCGAGTCCCATAACATTTCTAATGAGCACAACCCAAGATGAGGACCAAACGCTTTCAAGTTTTGTATACAACAAAAGTAGTTGATATACGATAACACGGGAGATAATAAAGAGGACGATCCCTCCATTAAACCTTCAAGACGATTTAAGCAAATTGCAATCCACGCAAGAACTTCACCCTTCGTTCCTGGTAAAGAACTTCGACGTTTCCAACCTTTCTATCACTTAGCGTCGAAAAACTGGGTCTCCGAAGAGTCCACTTTGAGACCGCATTGCGTTTTATAGAGGCCAGCTGTTCTTGATCTGAAAAGAGTTCTTGATCCCGATTGTCAACAGATCCTTCTTCTCCTCTGAAGATTTGTGTTAAGTAAACGTGTCAAAAGTCGCTCGGAGTTCTTAGCAATCAAGGTGAACAGGTCCGTTGAGCGTCTTACATCTTTTTCTTCAAACATATGCACGTAATGTGTATTGAGTGAAGGATCCAGGCTTTCTGGTCCCATTGAAGTTATTGACCCTGTTTATAGAAATGTACCGCATGAAGCTCTACCGATGGTGTGTGCCCCGAGAGAGTGACTTAAATCAGGGTACAATCTAAAAACTGTTGCTTCGAAAAAATTATCAAGGTGGGTTACATTTCATGCCCCGCGAGTGACGCATCTTCGGCTTCTTTTGTCTATAGACAATTGTCCCCATCTCTACGCCCTACCCGCGCGACGGCCAGAAAGGGACCTCTAGCGACAATGGTGGCTTCTCTAGCGGCGATGGCGAGTATGTCAGCGCAAGAGACAGTTCTAGGGCAGCTCTTCTCAAGCGCTGCCTTAATGTCGTCGATCACTTGGAAACCTCTCAGAGTACTGCTGACAAAAGCTGTCCTCTCGCTCCCTGTAAAGTTCAGCAAAATGGATGCATCGCATCCCTGCAATGCACATAAATGAAAATTTTACATATATCGTTTTCATTGAATGAAGATTTAGCTAACAAACTTCATTGCTGTTGACAAACAGAGTTATGTAAACCAAAAATGATGTCATGAGTGAGGATACAAATTTTCCTACAACCTAACTGGTTTGTAGAAAATTTGCCACAAACCAGCATTTAAAAGTGGCATGTATCTTTAGTATGTAAGAAATATATGTTTTTTTAATAGCATGTATGTCCTTCTCATATACTTTTTTAATAGCTTAAAACACACATCTCGCTTTTACAAATCACTTTGTAGAAAATTTTTGCATTATAAATAATGTTAGCAACCACATTTTTATCCTATAATATTGATGTAGGAGTCCCAACAAATTCTCTTTTTTTTTTCCCTATTCAAGAATTGGTTGAGATTGTCAGGTTAGCAATATCATTATTTTTTCAGTTTCAATGTAAGTTGATTTTCAACTTAATTATAACGCCAAAGTCCCCCCATGTAGCCCTTTTTCCCAGTTGATTTAAAAAGAAAAAAAAAAATTATAACGCCAAATGATTAGTTTGATTTAATTTATAGAAACCGTATGTGCTTACCCTAACAGCGCAGTCGTGAAAGTGCAAACGAAGGATGCTAGGAGCCAAGGTGGAATCGTTCTGAGTCCAGGCTGCCACTTTTTGCTGGATGATGTCCTCAACATGCGGACATGTGTTAACGTAGAAATCCGTAGACAAATCATCTGCAGGATTTCGAGAAACGGCGCCCTTTTGAGCAGCCGCAGTTACAAGGACCACAAAGAGAGCCAAATAGTGAAATTTCATGTTTCTTTGAGTTTATATATATAAATATATCACTAGCAGAGAATAAATGTTCATTTCAAGTTGCATCATATTTATATACCAGGAACTAAATCCAATGACCCAGGAGTTGGGCGGATTTTATATACCATGTATTTTGTCTTCTCTTCTTGTAAAGCAAAACGAAAAGGAAAGGTCGTTACTAAATCCACCATTTGAATACCAAAAGGACAAGGCCGGAGGTTTGCTAGCGTGTTAGATTTCGATCGATATCGAATGAGGCCGGCCAGAGGACAGGCGTCTGTTCACTTTGACTGGCGGCAACCAATGACAGTCTAGCTAGAAGGAATTTCTATTTCTATTTTTAATTAAAATTAATGGAATAACTCAACTAAAAAAAAATCTCCCTTTTATCACACTTTTTTAACATTGCTTTATGCCTTTAAAGCGATGTTAAAATTTTTACATCGCTTTTTTTAACATCCTTTTTTAAAGGGATGTAAAAGTCGGGATTGCAAAAAAATTTATACCACGCTTTTGTCAAAAGCGACGTAAAACTTTTACATCGCTTTTGAGAAAGAGATGTTAAAAATTTTTTAACATCACTTTTGACTAACGAGATGTTAAAAAATTTTAACATCTCTTTGGTCAAAAGCGATGTTAAAAATTAACATGTATATTTTATGCAGCAAATGTGTACATCTACTATATAAAAATACTACATTTGACTCAACAAAATGAAAAAATACAACCTGTTCACATCATGTAATCAAATGAACTAAACCTGATATTAGACAACCCTAAAATACTACATCTTAATAAACAAAATTACAATATTTTTGAATAGTTTTTTTGTTTTTTTGTTTTTTTTTTTTTTTATCAAAGCCTAAAAAATGAATTCCATAACGTGGGTGATAAACCTACTTTCCACAAACAACATCCAAATCATTCAATACATAGAAATATCCTATATTATCAAAAGTTCAAAATACACCAAAAAAACTCTTCACAAGCAAAAAACTTCTGGCCATTCCCAATACTTGTTAAGCCTTCCATTCCCGACACAGATTAGCTATGTCTATGACCGCCAGGTAGCAGCTTTTCTTGTACATAAGATGAAAACAATTGCAGCATGTAATCAATACATGTCTTTCACCAATACGGTATAAACCAGCATCTCCAAAAGTAACAAGTAGGAATAAAAACCAATATCATCACATGTACTCATGAAAAAGAACAAAAGTTTATAACAAAAATTTATAATAGACTATAGCTTTAACAATCAATATCATTAAATGAAATCTTCTAGTTTTCGAATTTATTTTCCCTTCTCTGCTACATATGGCTTTAACATTGAATTTTCATTTTGTTATTTTCTATAACCATGCATACTTGATAGTATATCCCCATTTATTCATGCAAATGCAATTACAAAACACATTAATCGCTTATTATATTAATATTTACCTTTGCTTCAAAACTCTCATGATGTATGATCATTCGTAGCTACATAACATATAGGAACACCATATGAAACATATACAAAGACAATGTTAGGAAACAATATATATAACATGTGGTATCGAAATTGGAAGAACATTATTTATTATACACGTGGCTATGGAGGCGTAAAACATTAAAAAAACCACCTAGCTGACTACCCATGGCCCCTTGATTTGGCATTAAACTTTCGATAAGTGCTTGCATTTTAGCCAATTGTGCTTCTTGCGCCGCAAACCGAGCATTGTTTTCTTGATCCTGAGCTTTTTGTGCTGCCTCTTGTGCTGCAAGCCATGCTCTCAAAACACTGACCTCATCTGGATTTGCCGGTATTGCCAACGAACGGCTTGTAGACCTTGTCAGTAGAACCCTAGACCCGACCCTGTGGACACGGCCAGAGTATTCAGGCCTTCCCATGACTTGAGCATAAGGGTTGTCATTAAACCATGCTATGGATCTCAGCGTAGACACCTCACTTGATGTCAATGTAGAAGACATCATGGTTTGCATCATGTTCTACAATATATTAAAATACTATATGATATTGTTGCCTCATTCAAGAACAAAAATACAATATTAGCAACAAAATTTTCTCGAAGAGCACTTGCCATTTTCTCTCCAGCCTCTATAGTGACAAGGGTGCCATCCGATTTAGTGTGTGTTTTTAGAAAAATGGTCATCCTCGTTGGGGTGACCCCTGTATCTCTCTTCTACAAAAACAAATATTGAAATAAATTAATATCATAGATAACTATACGAATATGAGTAAATATTGGCAAACAAAAATAACATACCATATCGTGAGCAACCCAGAAGTAGCTCTTAGACCCTAAAAGAGGCCTAGAGTTGTTGCAGCTCAATAGAGAAAACCACCCACTCTCTTCTCTCCTCATAAAGATCTTAATGTGAAAGAATAATAGTCATTTACAAATATTACAGAAGCATGCAAAGGATTAGCATTTCCAACTCAATATATAGCTTTTCCTTCTGACATGCATGTGGCTAGCTCGTTTGAACAAGATTATTTATTAGCCATTACTAAATTCTCCATTGACACAACTTTTGCCTTCAGACATGGCTCTTTCGAAGGCCACCTGTTTCATTTGAACATGAAATTTTTCTTAGTTGTTAAGGAAGTCTGACACGTGGCACTAGACACGGTTTGTTGTCATGGTGATGGCGTAACCTGTTGACATGAAAAAATTGACACGTGGCAATCTCGTTCAAACAAAAATCCTTCTCATTCGAATGAACTCTACTTTGTTCAAACAAGATCCTCATCGTTTGAATGAAATGTTAGCTTTGCGCATGTGACAACAAATTGGACATAACTTTTGCTACAAATATTAGAATCGCGTATATGAACCCAATCTGAAAAGTTATTTTTGGGGCGCATGCCATGGTCACTAGCTATGCCTGACGAGCGCATTTTTTTTCATTGTTGCAATTTCTAGGAAATATTTGTTTTCTTTTGGGCGGCTAGAGTTCTCTTTTTCCTATCTCTCCTCTTGGATTTTTTATCACATGTTTTCAGAATATCCTTAATCCATCTTAATCTATTATTTCCAATTTTTTGTTTTCCTTTAGCTTTTATTCTTCTTGGGTATTATATCTTGTCCTATTCATAAAGGATTATGCTTTTGAAATAAGTGATAATTTACAAAT
Organism: Betula pendula; assembly: GCA_900184695.1. NCBI lineage: Eukaryota > Viridiplantae > Streptophyta > Magnoliopsida > Fagales > Betulaceae > Betula > Betula pendula. The sequence continues at coordinate 10,225 of FXXK01003134.1, forward strand.
CATAATGAAAAATATTTCCTTTAATAGTTGTTATGATCGAAGTGTAACATCAATACCCTAGAAAAGTTCGATAAAATAAAAAATGTTTACCATATTGCACCACTGGTTTATAAACGAACAAAACCTTGATTAAAATACATGGAGCCAATCGAACTCCTAACATTTTGGCACACACAAGGCCAAAGCTTAAATTTTATTGAATGCAAAATGGGGGAAAATAACATGGACGATCGCTCGATAACCTCAAGGATTATTGAGGTTATTGCAATTCACACGAACTTCACCTTCATTCTTGGTAAGAACTTCGATGTTTCCAACCATTATCATAGACGCCGCAAATTGGTTATGGAAGAGATCGGGTTGAGATGCCATTATTTCTACAGAGGCAGCCGTTCTTGGATCTGAAAAGAGTTATTGATCTGTTGTTAACAATCCTGCCTTCCTCTGAAGATTTTTGTAGCAAACAGTGTCAAAGGTCGTCGGAGTTATTACATCAAGGTGAACAAGGTCCGTTGAGCGTTTACATCTTTTCTTCAACATTGGCAAGTAATGTGTATTGAGTGAAGGATCAGGCTTTCCGGTTCCATTGAAGTCATAGACCCTATTTATAAATGTACCGCACGAAGCTCTACCGATGGTGTGTGCTCCAGAGAGAGTGACTAAATCACGTACATCTAAACCTTTAGCTTCGAAAAAATTAATCAAGGTGGTAACATTTTCATGTCCGTGAGGGACCATTTCGGCTTCTTTGTCTATATAAATTGTCCCATCTCTACGCCCAAACGGGACAAGCCAAAAGGGACCTCCGGCGCGAATGGTGGCTTCTCTAGCGGCGGTGGCGAGAATGTCAGCGCAAGAGACAGTTCTAGGGCAGCTCTTCTCAAGCGCTGCCTTGATGTCGTCGATCACTTCGAAACCTCTCAGAGTATTGCTGACAAAAGCTGTCCTCTCGCTTCCTGTGAAGTTCAGCAAAATCGATGCATCGCATCCCTGCAATGCACAGCCTTTCTTAGGTATTTTTTATTTTGTGTTTTTTCATATATAGCTCAGAAATGAAAAATTTTATATATATGGTTTTCATTGAATGAAGATTTAGCTAACAAATTAACTTCACTGTTTTTGACAAATGGAGTTATGTAAACAAAAAATGACGTCATGAGTAACATGTATCTTTAGCAAATGTGAGAAGTACACGTTTTTTTAGTAGCATGCATATGCTTCTCACATATTTTTTTAATAACTTAAAAGACATGCATGTCGCTTTTACAAATCACTTTGTAAGAAATTTATGTCCTATAAGTAATTTTAGAAATTACATTTTTATCCCACAATGCTGATGTGGTAGTCCTAACAAATTCTTGAATTTTTTTTTTATTATTATTATTATTATTTTATCCAAGGGTTCGTTGAGATTGCCACATTAGCATCATAATTTTTTCAATTTCAATGCAAGTTAATTTTCAATTTAGGATCTGTTTGAGTTTGCAATTTAAAAAAAGTGTGCTTTTAAGATATGCGATTTAAAAGCGTAATTTTTAAAAACGCAGTCAAGTGATTGGCAAAATCGTAATTTGACCATTAAAATCGTAATTTACCTTTTAAAATTGTGCATTTTCAAAAAAACACCTTATTGCCTACTATTTAAAAGCACAAATTTTCTATGTTTTCAAATCGCAATCCCAAACGATTCATTTTTTGCAATATAGTTTAAAATTGTATTTTTTATTTACAAAATCACAATATCAAACGCGCGCACCCCTAATTATAATGGCAAAGGATTAAGTTTCACCGATGAGTTTGACTTAATTTATAGAAAGTACTGTTTCAATATAACTTATATGCTCCTGCTTACCCTAACAGCACAGTCGTGGAAGTGCAAACGAATGATGCTAGGAGCCAAGGTGGAATCCTTATCAAACCAGGTTCCCAATCTTTCACTGATGATGTCCTCAGCATTCGGACATGTCTTTTCGTAGAAATCCACAGACAAGTCATCTGCAGGATTTCGAGCAGCCGCAGTTACAGGTTGAAAGGCTGATAACTCCAAACGAACAAGGAGGACAAAGAGAGCCAAATAGCGAAATTTCATGTTTCTTTGAGTCTCTATCACTAGCAAGGCTAATAAGAAAGATGTACTATTGCTAATGTAGAGAATAAATGTTCATTTCAAGGTGCATTATATTTCTATGAGAGGCTGAACACAGAAAATACCAGGAGCTAAATCCAATGACCCATGAGTTGGGCGGATTTTATATACCATGTATTTTGTCTCCCTAGCTGTTCTTGTAAAGCTCAACTCAAAGTTTGCAGCTTGTTCATATCGCTTTAGTAAAAGCATGAAAGAGACGTACGTTGGCTATATATGCTCTAGAAACTCATAAAGGTCACTTCTTTATAGTAGGATAAATCAACTTGAACAGAGTCTTCTTTCAAATTGGGTTGGAGAAATTTTCTTCAACCCAATCTATAAAAATAATATTTGTCAATTTTTTCAATTGCATATGAGATACATATGTTGTTTTAATAAAAAAAAATTTCAACATTGTTTCTACTATTAAAAAAATTTGCATATATACGCTCTTTACATGACACATGTCATTTTTATAGATTGAGTTAGAGAAAGTTCCTTCAACTCAATTTGAAAGAAAACTTTGTCTAATCTATAATATAACCTTTTTTATTTTTTTTATTTTTTT
>FXXK01003135.1:10165-22306 GCA_900184695.1 Betula pendula
TAATAAGATACAGATTCACTATTAGCGACTTCTTCAAGAATGCAAAGTTTAGTATCAAATACCAGTGTCCCACACCTTTTTCATTAAGAGAAAAATGTTCGTGTCTTTTTTATCAAATCACTTCTTCCTACCATTAGTTTAGGTGCTGTCTCAGCATATTTAATTAGAAAATGAAACATATTTTTTTAATAAAAAATGTATGAAAATTAAAAAAATAAAATACAAATATAAATTTTAAAAATACAAAAAGAGAAAAAGAAAAAAACAATGAGATGATGAGAAAAAATAGGGGTGGCTACCCTTTCAAAGCTTAAGGTGGTTCAGCCACATCTCGGTCAATTTAGGAGTAGTCGGCCACTGTTAATATTATTTTTATTTTATTTTTTTTAAAATATTTATATTTTTTGTTAAATTAAACACATGTTGTTGTATTATTGGGTATAATGTGACAACACCGTTAAAAAACTAACGGAAGGTGGACAAAAAATTTATTTAACAACGATTGAAATTTAATAAACCGGTAAAATTTAAATATTAGAAAGTACTTCTATAAAAAGTCATACTTTTTGGACCTCTTGAACATTTTTTCCGTTCATTAATTGCCAAAACAGTACGGCTATGTTTGTTAATGAACGGTATTCTTGTGTTATGTATTTAGCTTAAATTTGACTCAAAACAAATATNATTAACTAACAACTTAAAATATAAAATAGTTTTTAAACTCACTAACCCATATATGTTAAGAAACATAGCCTATATATATATCTTGCTTTAGTGTTAAAAAATTGGTTTGTGAGGAAATTTTATTTCTCCAAGAGTTTAGAATAAAATTTCTAGCAATTGGAATTTATGGATGCTTTTAATTCTTTTTTAGAAGTAAGGCTCTACATTTGTTTTATTTTTTTTCTCAAAATAAGCAATTCTACTCTATAAAAAACACCTTTTTAAATGTGAACCCCCTCAAAAAGTGGCATATTTGCTAATATTGACATCACGTACCCCTACCCATACTATATGCACAAACTTTAAAACCTACCTAGCTACCTAGATGCACAAACTTTAAATTATGGCCAATGAATTGATTCATACTATCTATTTTCATTTAAAATGTAAAGACCCTATCCCCCAAAATATACTTCTAAAATTGTATTTACCTTTATGCCTCAGTCAAAACATTTCTTTTCAAAAAAAAAAAAAAAAACTACACATTAACACATATATGTTAACAAACAAGGCCTATATATACGCGTTTAGTGTTTAAAAATTGGTTAGGGAGGAAATCTCCTTGAAGATGAAGAAGTAAGATAGAGGAAGTGATTCTTTAATCCTTCCCATCAGAAAGATAGCGCACTGCCTGAGAAAAACAAAGGAGACGATATGTGGCTTGAAAACAAATCCCTTTTATAACACGAAGAGACTTTAAAAAAATGTTCTATCCGTGTACACTCTAAAATCAATTATTCGACCGTTTCAACATTTTTGAGTTTGTTTTTTGGTTCTTTAGAAAAATAATACCAATTAATAAAGCATTAAAAATAAAATAAAAAGCACCCATCAAATACTAAAAATACATCCTACTTCTATATACACCTGAACAACCAAAACTAACAAGTTTGACAAAACCTACTTTGTGGGTGTCAAGTATATGGTGGCGCGCGAGAGAAGAGGCTATGCGTGCGTGTTTGCCATAAGTGTTTCACATACAATAGTATACCTTGATTGGTCCTAACGATTGTTAGCAGGTAAGGACAGCAAGTTCCTTTTCCCTCAAAAGAGGATATTAATATAGTTATCCAATAATAGAACCCCGAAGCGTTTACCATCCAATACCCATCACACAACGTCAGCTTCTTACATACAGTTGCAAGTAGATGTAGTCTTAAAGTTCTGTTAAGACTCCTCCTCTCTCTCAAAGAAAATCCGACTAGAAGATCTGAACTCTCCAAAAAACTCAAAGATTGTAGTAGCTGTTTTGGAATCTCATAAAAATTGGCAGTAGCAAATACTCAACCATTTTCTTTATTATAATAAAAATTAGAGTCAGTTAGAAATTGAAGATTTTATCAGTTTGTCCTTAGAGGAAGAGACATTAGATTATCATTGGATCTTGATTTCATAAATGTATGAAAAGATAGAGAGAGAGAGAAGACGTGGCAATTTGTGACACGACCCTCGAACCCAGACACAGAACACTAAAGAAACGAAAATACCGGGTTTTGGTTAAGGTATACCATGAGGTTAAAGGTATAGACAGGGTCAACCTGTTTTAGACCTGTTTAGATATAACGGATCTAAAGGGTCAACCCGTCGGGTGAACCCGCGGTAACCCTATTAAGTTTATATTGTTTTTATGTTTTTTGTTATTAAAAAAACAAAAAATAAAGAAAGAAAGGACAAGTGATTGTCAATATAAAAGAAATATCATTCAGAGCCTGAATTGTATGTTGAAGCCTAGGTTGTATTAGAGATTAAAGAGTTATATGAAAACAAGGTATTTAGTTATCTTCATATTTAATTCTGTATTAACTGTATTAATTTTTACTATACAGATAAAACAATAATTCCCTTAAACTTTGATGTAGAAATAAACACAAAGATGAGATTGAGTGAAAGGCAGAAAAGAAGAACTTCTGGAAATGGATCCATCTAGGACATTCCAATTATCTGGAGTAAATTCTGAAATATGTTAATTGCGATTTTTTATTGGAAGGCAGAATATTACTAAAATAGTTATTTGAATGACTTAAGTTAGAGTGTATAGTTTTAACTTTATACGCATACACAATCCATATATGAAAAGTTATAGTAATTGATAGCTAAGAATATGTAAAACTGCATGATGTGTAGAATAAGTAAAAAGTAAAGAAGACTACGCTAGAGAAGATGAGATGATAACTAAGAATATAAATAAGAATAAATAAACTAGATGTTGATTTTTATGATAGCAATGCTCTCCATATAAGCATAATATCATCCAATGATAAAATATGCAAGAAAGAAAAGATGTATAAAAGATGATAAGTCTAGAGAATCGTCAATAAGGTAAATAATGGGTAAATGATTCGGAGACCTTTTGATATTGCTAATATATCTTTTTGAAATGTACATTACTTGATTAAATTAATTTGATTACTTTTTTAACAAAAAGAATATAGATTATGTTTACCAATAATGGAACATGAATAAAACTTTTTATATAAAAAAAAAGAAAATACAACATCCATTTTTTTAATTGTTATTATAATTATAAAAAAAAAAAAAACTAGATTAATCCGGGTACATTATCCAGGTCGTTTCGGAGTAAAGTTTGACCCGAATACTAACGTTGCAAACCCAGAGTCGGTTGATTTCGGGCCAACACGTATTACGACCCATTAACTAAACGAGGTATTAAACGGGGTCGTGTCGTGTCAAACCTAGTTAAAATAGGCGAATGGACGTGGTCAGGATGTTGAACCGGTTTTAATAAACGAAGTCAGATGGACGTAGTCTAGCCTAAACGGTTGGCGGAAGTCTAGCGAGTTGACCCCGAACCCGACTCGGCCACCCGTTTTGAACAGCCCTAAGGGGATTAGATGATGAAGTAAGATGTTAATTAAACCTAGAAGCTTGCCAAGCTCGTCTTAATACACCAGGACTCACTGGAAGCTCTTGGGAGGTCAATGCTCTATGAGCTTTACTTTTTTTTCTTTTCTTTTTTTCGACCTTCAATTTATATTAGAGAGTTTTATTCAATTTAGTTTGTTCCTGTTTTTCCTGGAGTGGGTGATGTTTTGTTTTGTAGTTATATTCCTTCGGTTGAATCTCCTCTTTGTTGGTACAGTTTCCAGACTAAGACGATGTCCCTCTTTTGGTAGACCTGGCAAACATAAGATCAGAAAACAAAGAGGCTTGCCGGGAGTACCGACTAGATTATTTAGAAAATATGAGTGCAAAGATTTCAGTCTGTTGATACCTGATAGTATGGGCCTATTTATAGGCTAGGAGTTTATTCAGCTTAGGCATCTTCTTATCTGAGTCTGAATAGAATTCTCTTATTTGAATATGAATAGAACTATTAGTTGAAATCCGAGTAGAATTCTTAGCCCCAATTAGATGAGATAAGAGTTTATCTAGGATTATCCGGGACTAAAGCTAATCGCAATAGTATTCCTTTTTGGGAATGACTCTTCTTCCTCTTATCCTTCTTATCACATCGGGATAAGGACGTATCTTCATGGACCTGTGCACATTGTTGTTTTATCTCATTTTAATGTTTAATATCGATAATAACTCTTTCTAGATTAGACTTCCTGAATTGACTGAGATTGAAGCTGAGGCTGAGGTTGAGACTGAGACTGAAGCTGAGGCTGAGGTTGAGACTAAGACTAAACTGAGACTGAGACTGAGACTAAGACTAAGGCTGAGTCTGAGACCGAGACTAAGACTGAGACTGAGACCGAGGCTGAGAAGTCTGAGACCGAGACTGAGAAGGCTGAGAAGTCTGAGACCGAGACTGAGAAGGCTGAGAAGTCTGAGACCGAGACTGAGAAGTCTGAGACCGAGACTAAGAAGTATGAGACCGAGACTAAGAAGTCTGAGAAGTCTGAGACCGAGACTGAGAAGTCTGAGACTAAGAAGTCTGAGACCGAGACTGAGAAGTCTGAGAAGTCTAAGACCGAGACTGAGAAGTCTGAGACCGAGACTGAGAAATCTGAGACCGAGATTGAGAAGTTTGAGAAGTTTGAGACCGAGACTGAGAAGTCTGAGACCGAGACTGAGAAGTCTGAGACTGAGACTGAGAAGTCTGAAACTGAGGTTTGAAAATTTTATAAAGAAAATTTGTTTTGCAGGTCCTTATGTGTAGAAGGTTTCAGATAACTCTTTTAAGAGTTCTTATAGATCATAATTTGAATAATTTGAAGGAGCTTTTGGATGGAGATTATCCGAGAGATGATATTGAGATTGATTATCTTTTGCTTCCAGCAGCTGGCAAAGATCGGAGACCTTTGATCATTGAATGGGAACGTATTACTCCATTGCTGTTTTCATCTGAAAAGTATTGTGAATATCATCACTTCAATAATTGTTCTTTGCCCAAGGGTGTACAGACTAAACATGGTTGTGTATGCATTTGCATGCTTCGGAATTCTTTGGTTTATACCCCTCACAATAGTCATGTGTACTGCATATCTGGAATTTCGGGATTGAATGGAAACTCACTTCTGAAGATTAGGGATGGCAGAAGCGTTACATACAAGAAGTACTACGAAGAGCGGTGGGTTATTATTATTATTAACTGCTGAATGAAAAGACTTTGGGAAAACTTCACTTATTACGCCCTTGAAAGATCATTACTTTTGTAATCATATTTTTAAACTTTAAAAAATATTAGTTTAAGATTACCATCTTTCAGAATTTTGCAATATCAATCCTCCCGCTCAAATTCATAGTTAAATCCCCAAAATACCCATTTAAAAACTGTGTAGGTATTTTGAAAATTTTACTCATCAATTTGAACGAGAGGGTTAACATTACATGACATTACAAACTTTTGAAATATGGTAACCTTAAATTAACACTTTTTTAATGTTTAAAGGTACAATTATAAAAGTGATAAAAGATCAGAGGTGGTAAGTGAAGTTTTTTTCTAAAGATATATATTTTTTTTTTCTTTCATCTCTAGTTGGATTGTATTGGATTGTATTACAATTGTGCAATCGATGCTAAATTGTAATTAACCTGAATCCTTCCATCCAATACAAGCATGTGATCAAGCTGTGTTTTGATCAAGATTCATTGCTTGAAGGGAGACATATTTTTCAGGTGTAAAATTATCTAACTCAGAGATGGCAGAAAACGGAAAGAGAAGAGGTTTAAAGTCCCTTACCCCTTCTTTAATGTTACATGCATATATTCCTCCATCCTTTTTTTTTGTCCACAAGCAAATTAAGCGGGTCTAAAGTCATTGTTCAATCGTTTCCTGTTCTTTGCTGCGCTCTATCGTAAACTAATCATCATCTCATCCATTTATTTATCATGACCAATGATTATTTGGATTAGTAGACATTTAAATATTAATTTTTTTTTGTTCAAAGTTGAGTTATACATCGCTTCAATTGCCTCCAGACTTTGCTCAATAATAATGTCACCGATATCAATCAGTAACGTTTTATTCGTTCTCATCGTTTCCTATCGATCATGCTCGGCTTGAGTCTTTGCTTAAGCTGTCAACTTCAGAAACATGCATTTGGATCATAGTGACACAAAAATCATGTATTCCAGTCATCAATATTAATCCTTCTTGCACTACAAAAATTTTGGGATTTATTGACGGTTTTTCTAGACGGTTTAAAACCTTCTAGGAAAATTTTGCCAGACGGTTTTATGTGAAAACCGTCTGGGATTGCCAAGACGGTTTGGTCTAAACCGTCTGGCATTTTTGCCATACACGTGGTCAGGCTGCCACGGTGGACCGCCTTCTTCTTAATTTTTCTGCCTTGCGTTTTCTTTTCCTCTTCTTCTCTCAAATTTTTCTGCCTTCTTCTTTCTATTTTCCCTGCGCGTCGCTCGGTCAGTCCTAGTTCCCTCCCTGCAAGCTTGCTTCCCACGCCGGCGCCGGAACCCTGTAAGCTCACTCTATGCTCACTCTCTTCTTCTCCTCTGTCTCTCTCTCCAATTCTCTCTTTCTCTCAGAGACAAAGGCCCGTACGAAGCTATCGACCGCAACATCCACGAGGAAAGGCCCCCAGCTGGAAACAACATCGCCACTAAAGGTTTCTTTTCCTCTCTCATCTCTCTCTGTGTAATATTGATTCAGAATTCATATTTTGATGATTCTCCATTTGTATTCATCTCTGAATTCAAGGGCCATTGGGGAATTAGGGTTGGTTTTCTCTTTTTTTTTTTTTTTTGTCTGTCTGTGCCATTTTTCATGATTTCAAACAAATTTCGTTTTATGATATTGTTATTCGTTTCTTTCTTTTGTATTGTTTTTGATTGCTACGATATCGTGTAATTCTTCTACTCTCTAAAAAAAAAGAGTACAGAGGGGCAAACCGAAATTAATAGGGCCATGAAAAGGGTAGCAAAATTTGCTACTTGTAATATCCCTCATTGCATACTCCCTATATTGCTATATAAACACACTTTTTTTTTTTTCCTCAAAATCCAAATAATGGAAAAACACACTTATCCTCCATACTTTCACCCAATTTATAATATTATGCCAACTTTTTAAAGTTGCGAATTTACCCAAAAATACCGACGTTTTCACTTTTCCTTTTGGTCGAATTTTTTTTGTTAACCTATATAAAATGAAAAGATTTTTGTCACTTTTGTCTTTTTTCTTAAATTTATATAATAATGAAGTACTATAAAACGATATATCACTCATATATAGCTGAGTTGATGATGGAGGATATATATCTCTCTCTTTAAGGCGTTTTATGCGATCGCAACATAATTTGTTGGGTTAAAATCTCAACTAGTACGGTGATTTTCACGAATATGCTGGCTCTTAGAGCGAAAGTTTCACACCAAAAAAACACTTTTTTTTTGCCCTCAAAATCAAATATGGAAAAACGTACACTTATTCCTACGTATCCTTACCCAATTATAATTTCCATCCAACTTTTAAAAGTACAATTGACCCCAATAAACTGGACCAAAACTTTTATGTCATAATTTATTGTTAACTTATATAAAAAATGCATCATGTAACCAATGTCAGTAAGATATCAATTATACACCCATATCAATTTGTAAAAAACAATTACATCCTTGAAATTTGTTTGAAAAACAAAAATTCCTTAATCTAGAGACTCTGACTTACTTCTGGTTCCTAGCTAAGTTAAATGGTTATAAGTGGTTAAAGGATATTGATTAATAACCTTTTTACAAGTTTGTGGAATTCAAATTTGTGAAATGAGGTATTAAGTATAATTATATTTCCCTAAATAATCTTTTTCATATGCATATCATTCCATTCTAAACAGCATACTACTATTCCAAGAATTACATAACACCTTATACTATTATATATACATAATGCTTGTAAATGTAAAACAGAGTTAAATATCGACATATGGATGAGATAAATCATTGCAATGAAGATTAAATCAAATAAAAGGTAACTAGTGGGGTTAATAAATAATTTGTACAAACATTTGATTTATTTCTTTCATGGCAAAACTCAATCGAAAACCATGTGGATTTTATGCTAAGATTGTATATTCTATTACTTATAATTACTTTAATCTAATTATACTTTTAAAATCCATCGACTAGTCACACAAATTTGGATCGGGCAATGTTTTTTGTCAATATGTGAATTTTTTAAACGTTTCCATGCTTAAAAATAACCTATATGTTATAATTAGAAGTTAGATTTTAAAATTTGTAATGAATGCTGAGAGTTATATTAGAAATAACCATTTGGATTAGGTCCGTGGTTTAAATTGTTTTTAACTTGATAATTGGACATTGAACATAAGACGGCCATTTACAGTGATCAGAAGGTGTGCGTATAGTGTATCTGGGCTAACTATAAACAATTTCTCTAGTTTAACTTTTGGGTATTAGTGACAAATGCCTATCATCAAGTTTTGTGATATAGTGAGAACGATGGACAAGAGTTGGATGAGAAAGCCGAAAAGTTCGCGGGAGTCATTCGTAGGGGTTACTGGCTTTGTGTGAAATTTGCAGTGAATTCTAGACGGAACGGTTGATTGCGTGCCCTGTAAGAAGTGTTGCTTGGGCGAAAACATGGTCCACGGAAAGGGTTGTATTTACCCATTTAACGTCAGGTGCCGGGATCTTGAGGGTTATCACCCAGGGATATGCTGGGACCAATGGTCATGCTCCCGCTAATAGGGAGGCCAATATCTGAAACTCCAAGTATAGACCAGTCATAGTATTCTCCACTACATGGCGGGTCCTATTTGGATGCAAGCATGCTTATATGAATGTTTTTGCGATGCACGGATGATTTTGTAAGCGGTGGGATCTCAAGGGGGAGTTGAAGCCGAACCCGAGTTGACTGTCGAGGATACAATTGAAACTCTAACAAGAAGGGCGAAGAAGTTAGAAGATTGCTAAAGGATGCCGATACGCCACTCCTATGAAAATACAAAACACAGCAAATTGGGAGCTATTGTCGGCGTCTATATAGTATTAAAGTGTTGGCGGTTGGAGTAACACATCATTCTCCATGTTGCTTGAATTTACAACGAGATTGATACCTTCGGAGCAGTTGTCTAAAGATACATAATGAGGCCAAAAAGTCATGAGAGATTTGGGCCTTCGGGTACGAGAAGATTCGTTGCCCAAAGGTTATATGCTGTTTTGGGACGAAAATGAAAAGTTGTGACAAATGTACATCGTGCAACCTCAATCTAGTGGAAGGAGAAAGTCATGAATATAAGGGTCTGGCCAAAGTTTGAAAAAAAGCGTTCAAGGTGGCGTTGGTTTCCTCCTGATACCAGGATGACGGTAGGCCGTTCTGGACGGTTTTGACGTCCAAAATCTGATGAAGTTTTTGTAGTTTGTAATTGTGCTCATGTTATATATATGGATTACAATATTTATGTGCTGGACGAATGCTAGTCCATTTATATGAAGACACATTTATATTTGTGTCTGTTATATGATAATTCTATGATATGTATGTGTCCTATCTTTGTAGTTAGATGTATACGTTGAATTTTTGTTAACTTGTGCCCAACATATATTATCTTACATTGTAGGTCTTGGGAAGCAATACGACAAGAAATGCCAAGCAGGCTTTCCCACTGTGGAATTTTATTTTTTATTCTAATTCCACTTGGAAGCTTATAGAAACTCTTGAAAATTCTTTTCTCAAATTGCTATTGTCACAGCTTCAAGACTATGAACCAATCAACACGAGAGCATCCTGAGGCGAAGAGAGAAAGAATTAATTTCTAATGCCGTGCTCATCAAACTTTGGATTGACCGCAAACTTCGGTAAATTTTTTGCTAATAATAACCTTAAATTTTTGCGTGTTACTCCTCGCAGATGAGATTTGTGCTGCTCTTCACTTTTTTTCTTTTCTCTATTACATTATTGTGTGTATTTTATAAACTTCAATTCTATTCTAAAGGTGTTGAGTTTGCATTTAATTGATAGGTATAATTATGTGTTTCTGTTTCTTCCCATTCCTCATCAAAGGTGCATTTGTTATAGTCTTAATATGGTGATGGTGTAAATTTTTGAATGTAGAGAGTAAAATATTCTTTTTCATTCTCTTTTCTTGGAGCCTTTTTGACAAATGGGTTTGTTTTTGATTGTACTGATATGGCTCTGGTCCTCCTTATATCTACAGACAAGAAGGTTTCAGACATGATAGCAAATAAAAATAGCATGCCCATTCTCTTTTTACTATTTTCTTGTTGTATGGCTTGCATGCTAATATCTTGTTAGCTTTTCTCTTCTTTTTTTAAGTTGGAAATATCAATTTGAAAATTTTAGTTACCTTTAAGATCGTTTTGAGCTTGCTTTGTGCATAAGATTCAGATTGCCTCCTCGTAGTCCTTAGAGGTAATCACCCTAAAGCTGTATTTTTTATGGCTCCTAAAACCAAAAAGAAAAAGGAAACCATTTTTCCTTGCCCACTTTTTTTGGTCAGGCCCATTTTGGTTTCAAATGGTGATGTATAATTGATTTAAAGCAACGGAAAACCTAACATTTGGGTAAAATTTGCTTCTTTTTCATTGTCATATAATCAGATGGAGTTCCAACTGCTGACCACATTTATTTCGGTGGCCACTTTTTGAAATTTGAGTACTTTGGTTGACAGTCCTGCCTCTTTCAGAGTTACCTTGACCTCACCTATTCTCCCCATTGGATTTCAGCACTTCTGTTTTGGTCCTCGGTGAAGAAATCTATGGTCAAACAGGTGCCAAAGGCAACAAAACTGTCTTTTTTTTTTTTACAAAAAACAAAACACAAAAAAAATATTAAAAGATGGATGCCGTTCTAACACCTTACCTTTTTTTGGTTTTTTTGGGTTTTCCATATGAAGTTAAAATCAAACTTGTTAAGAGAAACAGAAAACCGTTTGCTTAGAGTACAATCATAGAGGAACACGATATGTTCCTGAAATTTAACAACTTCAACATTCAGACTCTAAATGACTTATGTGCCTTATGACTGCGATATTTATCTATTTTTTAGATCTGCCCACGAAAATCTAACACGCACTTATTTACTAACCTTCTTTTCGGAATAGCACCCAAGGACTGCATACCGTTCAAGGCACTCCATTATGAGTAAAATTTTAGCTAGAATAATTAAACAAAAATCAAAATTCAATTTGCGTTTAACTAATAAATTTTTAAAAAAAAATTATACCTTCGATTATAATATATGATATAATAATATATATATACAATATCGTCTTATTATTTCTTTATTTAACTAACAACTTATTTAAATAAGAACTACATGTCGACTCAGCATATTTAGCTACGAATTTTTAGCTATTTCATTTAAATATTAATTATCCTATTCATTTTTTATCTTTCTCCAACAATCATATTTTTTTAAACCTTAGATCATCTTTCTAACGATCCCATTTTTAAATTTGCATTTTTAATGGTCATATTTTTAAAATTATTTTTTTTCAATGAATGGTCATATATATATATTCTATTTATGTTTTCTAAAGTTAACAAAAAAAAAGCATTCAACACCAAATTCCTAACCTAACGATCATATTGTTTTAAAATCAATGAAATAATAAGCATTTATTTAATATACCGATTTAATAGAATTCACGCATGGTGAGGGAAGCAGTATCAGAGATGAAGAAGGAGAAGGCGTAGGAAAAAAAAAAAAAAAAAAAAGAAAAGAAGGAGAAGAAAGAGCGTCATATGCTAAGAGATGAGAATAATTTTCATAGGGGTGCCCTTTCTCAAGTTTTTTTTTTAAATATTTAAAAATAAATGAACAGTAAAAAATCAAATTCCGTCAGCTCAAAACAGGCACAAATCATAACAGAAGAGTTGAATTGATTTTTTTTTGTAAATATTCAGGGGTACGTTGCAATTTTTAAACATTAGAGGCTAAATTGACCATCACTCAAAGCATATGAAAGGAAGGTAAAGATGATATTTTCACTATTTCATAATTGTAGAAAAATT
>FXXK01003140.1:1052-26618 GCA_900184695.1 Betula pendula
ATTTTTTTTTTTTTTTTGGGATAAAGGGAGCCAAATTTAACCTGATTACAAACATAAGAAATTAACCACCAATTGAAGAACAAATAGCAAGTCAGAGAAGGAAGCAAAGAGCCGTAAATCAAATGGAGAAACAAATAGTTTGGTCACCACAAATCCTATACCGCATCCTTCAACCGGTTTGTGAAACAACCCCAAACAGAAAACCCAAATCCAAATAAAACTAACAACAATCACACTCATAAAAAGCGAGGGGGAAATTTTTAAACTAACCAATCCAGAGGAATATAATCAACCCAAATTTAGCAAAAATGAGAGAGAAGAAGAAGGTTACCTTGAGAAAGTGCCAGAGAAGACGATTGAGAGAGAGAGTACTTCGGACCGCAATCTGAGATGAGAGAGAGGCGGGAGAAGAATTTTGCTTCTTCTGTTTTTAGTACTTGGTGTACCTGAACGAAAGAAGTTAATTTTCCTGCGCTTTGGAGTCTCGCCTTGCAGCTTTAAACAAGCACGACTGTGAGAGATGGAGAGAGGAGAGAGAGACACACAAATATCATAATAGCTCCCAAACAATCCCAAAATCAAAACTAAAATCTAAACCCAATGTCGGTCTCTTATCCTCATATCACGCTCTCTCTCTCAGTGAAGTCTAGATTTTTACAGCCCATGGAAATGCTTTTTGATCTATGGTGAAGTCTGAATTTTACACAAAAAGGGGGAGGGGGATGGGTTTCGCAGAAAGGGAAACAAGGAGGGGATGGTTTCGAAGAAAGGAAAACAGGAGGAGGGATTTCTTGTGACCTAGAGAAAGGGAGAAAAAAATTAGAAAAATCAGAGAGACTGAGAGATTACCTTTATCGAGAGAAAGAGGCTGAGATCAACGGCTGATACCTGCTGTTGAGAAGAGAGACGCCGAGATCTTCAGCGTAAAAAATGGAGGACTCATGCTTGCAAAATCTAGAGAGCGTTAGCTAACGAGAGGGAGGCGGGAGAGACAGTGAAATGAGGGAAAAGAAGAGGTATCGGGAAAAGAGAGAGGGAGAGAGAACAAATTATTTTTTTAAAGCTTGGATCTGTGTACAGTGTAAAACCCACTGTAGCATTACACTGTTCACAAACGTTTAGCAACTCTATTTTAGATTTGAGATACATAAGCCAATGGAGTGGTGTTTTTAAAGTTCCTTAGTCATTCTAGCAAAAATGTTAAAATGCCTAATCCAATGGGAAGTGCTCTAAGCATCCCATTGATAGTCCTCTTAAGCAATCAAGTTTTGCTTTGGTGCGGGCTGATCCCTAAGATCATCTTCAAGGGACTCAAGGTTTTCAGACATTACCATCCATCTGGTGAGCTACAAGATCCGTTTGTTCTTCAACTCACTCTTCGAGCCACTACATGCCATCTGTAGCATGTTTATCAAGGGATGATTGTAAGTTAGAAATGACTTTCTGAGCTTTAGCCAACAGCTCGATCAAACAAGAGGAAGAAGACTTCTCTTCTAGAACATCGAGCAAGGCCTCTAGCTTTGCCACGCGCTCTCGTAAATCTTATGTAGAGCCACTAGCCATGATTGCTAACCGAGCTCTGATATCAATTGTCACGGGCCAAATAATTTACACCCAAATCAACCACATGATGGCCCTAAGCAAAGCACCAAGCACAGCCTAGGTAGCTAACACACCAAGAGAGGTTATGGAAGGACAATCAGAATACACATAGAACTTTAACAGGAGCAATAACTCCCAACTTTTACACTCAACCAAACCGAATGTGCAAAGAACTAGCTAGAGTCCTTACAAGATAGTGGATCCCTTTGCCTAATTACAAGTAAACAGCCACCAAGGCTTTACAATCAGAAACGTAGAAATACACAGAAAGAAGCACTCAATGTCTCTACAACAGCTCCTCACAAGACTCACTCAGTTGCCTTCAAGAAGTATCCAGCAACTCTTTTTTAGGCAGCAAGAGGGACAAAACCTTCAAGCATAATGGCCCACTGTAGCAAACCATGCTCTCTGCAGCATGTGACAGCTTCAATTATATCACGATCGAGCAAACTAATGCATTAGGGTCGATCAGATGTTTGATCAAACTTTCAGCAATGCATTAGGATAATACAAAATCCTTAGAGTTCGATCTATCAGACTAATTCATTAGGATCGATCGGACATTCGATCAAATCTTCAATTGTATCAAGTTCGGTTGATCATTTGTTACTAATACACTAGGATCAATAGGACGATTGATCGAACCTTTAGTCGTGTCAAGTTCAATTGAACCTTCGATCTTAGAGTTTGATAGATCATAGTAATACATTAGGATCGATCGACGATCGATCAAACCTTCAGTTATGTCAAGTTCTATCAATCATTTGATCATATCATGGTTGATTAGACTAATGCACTATGATTGATCAGATATTCGATCAAACCTTCATTTAGATGAAGTCTAATTGAACCTTCGATCTTATCACGATCGATTAGACTAATGCACGTAGACCAATCAGATGTTATACTTAACCTTCAATCGTATAAAGTTTGATCAGTCATTTTATCGTATTACAATTGATCGTACTAATGCACTAGGATTGATTAGAAGATCGATCAAACCTTCAATCATGTCAAGTTTGATGAAACCTTCAATCATGTCAAGTTTTATCAAACCTTTGATTGTATCATGGTCAATCAAGCACTAGTATAATAAAAAAATCCTTAAAATTTTATCGATCAGACTAATGTACTAGGATTGATCAAACGATCGATAACCTTCAATCGTATTGAGTTCGATTGATCATTTGATTCTATCACGATCCGTATTGTCCAATGGGAGGATGCTCAAGAAATTATCTCAATTAATGATCTTGTAGAGGAAATCAAACATATAATATATATATATTAAAATTGAGTAATGATACAAGTCAATCACATGTCCACAAGGTGGATACCAAAAGTTAATATGACTTTTAAAATCATCATTAGATTTGTGATAAATTATTATTGACTTTTGATTCAATGGTAATTTTAAAAGCCACATCAATTTTTGGTAGACAATGTGTTGACATGTATAATTACTCATTAAAATTTAATAGGCTTATGAGTTTTTTTTACATTTTTTTCTGGTCAACAACGTCGACCCTAGATGGTTTTTTATTTTTATTTATTTATTTAGGGTTAACTGCGTTGACTCCTGCAAGTCGACGCTGATAATTGCTCGACAGCGTTGACTTCTAGGGTCGATGCTAATGGTTTTTTATTATTTATTTAGGGTTAACAACGTTGACGCTGATGACTTATTATCATCATCGACGCTGTTGACTTATTATCACCGTCAACTTCTGAAATTTGATGCTGATAATATGTCATCAGTGTCAACTTGTAGGGTCAATGCTAATAAATTTTGTATTTTTATTATTATTTTTTAATGTAGATATAGCATCAGTGTCGGCTTTTGGGATCAACACTACTAGTAAAATGTCGCCGCTATTGTAATTCTCACTCAACCCACGCGCGGCAAAAATCTTGACAGTATAATAGTGGTAACATATTAGCGTCAACCCTAATAGTAACTTGTTTTTAACATTACCATCGACGAATAGTGTCGACACAAAAGTCGATGCTAATATGTCGCTTATTAACGTTGACTTTCAAAAGTTGACGCAAATAGGCACTTATCAGTGTCGACTTTTTTCTCGACACTAATAAGATCAATGCTAATGGACCAATTTCTTGTAGTGAACCCAGCAACACAGGACTTCTCAGCAGTGTCTTCAAAGGGTTGGGCCATGCCCAAGCCCACACAACATCCAGGCCAAGCACCATGAAAGTGCATGGGCCTCATTAACTTATACTGTTAGCATTCAACAGCTACATCTGATTTCAAGGCATGCCTTCCTCCATGCTTGGGCATGGTGGTCGGCAAGGGTGTTATGTGCACCCAAACTGCCACCATGACAGCCAATGTCACAGATGTGACATCGAGCCTTAGGCCAATCTTGGGCTGATGGATCAGTTTTGTGGCTTTTGTATATGAATTTTGTGAGCTAAGTGGGCATGTTGGCCCAATTCCCAACACAATATACACATCTTCATTGGAAATGGAATAATGATGAATTGATGTTAGGAGTTGTACAAATTTTACTACCATTTTAGTAATCATGTGAAGAAAAATACCTGAAATATTATAACTTGTATGATATTTTTTTTTACAGATTTACGTGGCATGTGATCGTCTATATTGTGACTTGGTAAGTGTCACGTAAACTATTACGTTAATTTGTAAGAGACTTATAATAAAAGTTATAATAGTACTCCTAGTAATACTATGGTGTGTATGATGCGAACCAATTAGTTAAAACACAGGAAAAATGATAGATGGACTCGTTCGAGGGAGTCGTCACCTCCAATGACTACTTCGAGTGAGTCAGGACTCCCAAATACAGATACTGTATTATACCAAACTATAATCTTCAACATAACCTTTATTCATCTACTAACTTTCTTAAATAATACAACAATTTAAATGGATTGGGAGTCTATCGCAGATAGACTTATTCCCTTCCAACTCTCACCGGAGTTTATCACAACGACTTGAGAGTTGTTTATTACTACACTACTTCTTACTCTAATAAGTCTCTTCTCAGCAAATAAGAGATTTATTCTACTATTAATATTATGCTACTAGTGTAACAGTTATTTGTGATAATATCATGTAATGTGTAGCGTTAATAAGTTGATCACTTCCTACGTTAAATTGACATGCAATAATCACATTAATTTATATTAATTGTTTTAAAATGAAATTTAAATATTTGAGCATTTCTCTACATCATAAATTCAAATCCTTGTCGGCAACAAAAGAAATTAAAGTTTAGAGAACCAAAATCTGAAAAACTTCAAAGGCGAAAGGAAATTAAAGTTCAAACAATTAAGTTCCTAAATACAAAAACTTAATTACCAGATTTTAGTAGTATTTCAAAAGGTTCCAAAGTCGGCAGTCCACGTATATAATTAATGCTCAAAGATAATGTAAAAAGAAATTGCTTTCAAGGTGGCTCTGCAGTATGAGGGCCATACTCATCAATTTTAAGCGTAGACGCGTAGACCTCAACTCTACCAATTTGTTTGACTTTTAATTTTCGTTTTGCTATAGAAACTTATTTTCCTTCTTTTATCACATTTCTAATTAACCGCATTTGAAAACTAAAACCGGTGATTATTATTTTTTTATTTTTTTTAATGTAAATTTTTATTTTTTTATTATGGCAATTCTTAAATAAAAGCTCTTATAATTAAAAGTTAAGACAATAAGTCATAAGCTTCGATAATCATAGCCTAAGACTTTAAATTTACAAGTCATAGACAGAGACAAGCAAATGTCTGTAACTTAATCTTCAGCACATTTATGTACAACTTCGGTTATAGATCAGATCTGTAACAAGTAGACAAATTTAAAGACATAGACAATTCAATTTACACCTATATTAGTAAAACTCCCTCGACCTGAATGCCAAAAAAAAAAAAAATCAAAAATCCCTCAACTTGAAGGTAAAACCGGTGATGCGTAATTGAAGTCGAAAAAACTCGCCGGCCCATGTTAATTTGACGACTGTCAAGCAGATAAATGATCCTCCATTTTTCATTTCTTGCCTATTTTTATTTGTATAAAATTTCAATTTAATTAATGTGTCTATATAAGTATTAATAATTTTACAGTGGTTTGTTATAATATATATAAATTAAAACAAATCAACTGCCTCATTCATTCACTAATTCGTGGAAAGATACCAACTCTTGTTGTACAGAGAAGATATATATATATAACACTTAAATTTCCTTACAATTACAAATACGAAAATATATTTAGTTTAAAATCCCGTCCATTATGGACCAAGATCGATCGCCTTTGGAATTTAATTATCAAATTAAACATATCATGCATGCATGATTAATAAACCATAAATAAAAATTAAGGTAATTAATGATCAGTTGACCACCCTGCAATTCCGTCTAATCTCCCCATCTGTCCCGGTGAGCGGCGTAATTTTGCTCATCTTCACCATGGCGGCAGCAAAGTCAAGATTAAAAGCTGCAACGTTATTACTATAGGTCCTAACCAGTGCATCTTGGGAGCCACCATTAAAAAGCTCTTGGTCGGAATGGAGAAGGCCACGTCGACCCACAAGCTCCCTGTAGTAGCTGTTATCAAACAGGTTGGAGGTCCGCGAGTCGAGCGGGGCCAAATTATCATCACCGCCGGAAGCCGGACACGTGGCCCTTCGAGTGGTGGCAAAGTTTGGGTCAATGTTGGTTTCGTTGTATATGCGGGTTTGGAATGTGGTACATCGAGCTAGGCCTATCGTGTGGCCACCGGAAAGCGCGGTCATGTCGCGGCCATTTAGGCCTTTTGCAGCAAATTTGGAGGTGAGTGTTGCCAAGTCAGCAAACGGGGACGGAAGTTCGTTGTTGGCTGCGCTTTGGCTGGCTGTTCTTGCGTCTCTCCGCCCTAGTGGCACTATCCATGTAGGTCCTCCCAGCTAAAAGCAAAATAAATAAAAATTAAATTAAAAGATCGATATACATTTGTGAAGAATATATAAATATATAAAGAGAGAGAGAGAGAAGAGGCAGCTAGGTACAACTAAAACAAGAGCCAGCTAGGTAGCACTAATATAAAAAGTACTAACCAAGACCACTCCATCTCGTGCTGCAACAGCTAAAATATCCGCACAAGATACGGTAGCATTGCAGGCAGCTTCCACGCGTGTTTTAATGGTATCAATCACTTCGAAACCCCTTGCTGAATTTTTATTCGGGAAAGCATTCTTTTCTCCTGTGAAGCTGCCCGTGTCGTCCAGTAGAAGTGATGCATCGCAGCCCTACAGCATTTCAATCAAACAAAATGAATATTGCCGGCCAGTATATATATATATATATATGTTTCAAACAAAACTTAAAAGGATTAATAACTCAAATGGCATTTCCTACGTTTACAAAGCAGTCGTGGAAGAATAATCGGAGAATTGAGGCACCAATTCGTGCCTCCTTATTGACAGCTTGACGCATGGCATCTCGCACCATGAGTTGTAGTCTAGGGCAACTGGTTGCGTAGAAGTTTGGAGAAAGTTGTGCATTTACGCGAAAGCAGCCTAAAAAAAGAGAGAGGACACAAAATGTAACGAAGAAGAAGTGGGCCGCCATGGAAGCCATGAGAGTTGATGATCAGAAGCTTATTTAGATTTGATGGATGGAGTTTGGTCGATCTCTATATATAGACAATTAAGTAGAGTGATTGTTTGTCCAAGTGTATGTCCAAGTGTGTTTGTGTGTGGGAAAGAGATTCAAAGTTGGCTGCTCAAACGCGGCTTTGCTTGGAGTTTACTTTTGCGGATATGAAGGAAACAACGACAGAGAATCTTCAAATTAATTAATTAATTTATTTATTAAATAGAAATGGAAGAAAGTCTTCCACCGACGAGTCAACTTTTTTATCCATGCATGCAAAAATGCAAATCGCGGTGGGCACAATTAAAGGCAGAGAAGAAGACTTTAGGCCTTCCATCGATTCATGAATCATGTCTATATATTATTATTATTATTATTTTACTAATCATAATCATTGTGAGACATATATATATACTAGGGACGAAAAAAGGACGGCCATTCTCGTGATATATTCACGGGGAGAATTGGAGAAAGCTTTATTATTATCTTTTTTTTTTTATGAATTAATTTAAACTTACGAAATTAATAATTGTTGACTTAACACGTTGAATTAATTTGTTTAGAAACCGAAAGCTGTCGCGTAGGCTTGGTTTGACATCCACTTTTGCTTTTCTTCTTTTATTTTTTTAAAAAATTAACTTTAATTTTTATATTACATTAATAACTTTTTATTATTATTTAAATAAAAAATTAACTAAAAAAACATAAATTTTTTTCACTTTTTCTTATAAAAAATTCACAACATTTTTTATATTTTATATCACACCAATACTTTTTATTATATTTTTTTAAAAAAAAAAAAAATTCAAAAGTATTTACCAAACCCTGGCCTTCCATAGACGCTAGCTATGATAATTTTTGACAACTTCTTCGATCTAATGATGATGTTGAGATTCTTAATTGTTTGCTCTTTTTTGTGGTGAGTTGGATGGATGAAATGTTGGTCCTATTTGATATTTGTGGGACTTAATTGTAATTTTATCCATATATAGCAAAAAGACAAAGTGCCTCTATTTTGCTCCGCGTGAACTTAAGAAATTATGAGTCTTCCACTAATGCATAACAGACAAAGTGCTTTATTGTATTTAGTCTTTTGGGCAATGAATTTTTACGAACTATAATAATGCAAAGTCCTTATGAAGCAACAAGCACCAGTGGTCTAGTGGTAGAATAGTACCCTGCCACGGTACAGACCCGGGTTCGATTCCCGGCTGGTGCACTCTCATTGAGCAATGACGAAACGTGACGTGATGACAGTGTGGGGTTTGTCACGTGTGTCTGATCTTCAGATGAAAATCAATTGGTCCTGAGCTCAATGCTTTTATTTTTTTATTTTTAACTTTCTAGTCTCAGACCAGAAATTGCAAATAAAAAGCTCTGTCGGGTTTGTTTAGTAAAGGGTTTTTTTTTTTTTTTGGTAAGGAAAATTGAAAAAAATTGTTAAAAAGTTATTGATATGATATAAAAAGTTTTTTTTTAAAAAAAAAAATTGTTAAAAAATGATTGATAATAGAAATGTTTTTAGAGTAATGATAAAGTTCATACCAGGGTGGTTGAACAGTAATCAAGCAGGTGTAATATCAATTACTACTCATGTTTTGAAATTGAATGTTTTAGGAGAGTTTTTCAAACCTTTTGCCAAACGGAGCTGAGACTCAGGGACTAAGATTTTCTCCATTTCATTTGAAATAAAATTAAAAAAAATAAATAAAAAAACGGGATAGGCCAAATAGAAGGGCAAAATTGCCTTCAAAAAAATTAAATTACAAGTTTGCCCTCTTATTTGACCTAATCACTCCTCTTCATTTTATTTGACGATCCTTTTATCAAACTCAGAGTGAATGTGAGGTGTGGTAGGCCAGGGGAGATGCGGGAACATCCACCACTATCACTTGAACCATTAATAATTATGATGTGACTATAAGAATAATGATAAATCTTTATGTATAAAATTTAGGGAAATTTCAATTTATTCTTTAAGTTTTCATACCATTTCAATTTAGTCTTTGAATTTTTATTTTCAACAAAAAAGTTTTAAGTTTTCTGTTTTTTTTTTTTTTTTTTCTTATTTCAAATAGCCTATTCTATCAACTTACTTTCTAATTAATTAACAAAGTATCATATTTGACCAATCAATTGATGTCACGTGACTTTTGTTTAACACATCATGTGTCAACTGTAGGCACTACATCACACATTTACTTATAAATATACCCTAAATAATAATAATAATAATAATAATAATAACTATAAAGAGAGAGAGAGAGAGAGAGAAAAAGAGATGACCGACCACTTTTAACTAGTATAAGTGGACCACTCCTCACCAGATGAGGGGTGGTGGCCCCTCTCTTGTGAGGAACAATGTCCCCTCTCAAATGGGTGACAACCCCTCTCTATAAGTGGCCAACCATCCATCATCTCTTCTTTTTTTAATAAATGTAAATTTGTGATTTAAAATAAATGTACCACGTAATACGTAGAGGTTAACACATGATGTGTTAAACGAGAGTCATGTAACTTCAATTAATAGATAAGGATCTACAACAATTATATATCTAAATATTACTAGCAATTGAGGCAGATAATGTAAGAGAACACATATGGAACCCACATGTTCAAATAAAGTTTAGGTTAACCAGTCACATATAAGCAGTGGATCTCATATGAAGTTTTTTACATTACGTGTCCAAATTGCTAATAATATAGAAATGTAATTGTTGTGGATTTCAATATTCAATTAATTAGTCTAACATGACACATCATTAATTAATTAGACGATAAATTGACAAAAGAATCAATTTGAAACCAGAGAGAAACTTAAAATCTTAATTTTTGAGTTTAAAAACTCAGAGACTAATTAAATTGAGTGAAAACCTAAATAAATTTGATTTTTCCTTAAATTTAAGTAAGCACAAAAATTATCCAAAAAACAAAAAAACAAAAAAAACATTACTCTCAAGTAGGACCACCAATAACGTGCTACAATCAATCAAGTTTGTTAGTGCTGGCTGGCAAGGTATGATGAGGAGGATATGCACATGTAAGTCAAATGTTAAGGGGACTGAGTCAATGCGCTGAGCTGGACATTGATAAGAGTCAAAAACCGTGAGCTATACTTCTCAGTGGTTTTCAAATGTTTGTCAACGTTTTTTTCTTTTTTTTTTTTTTTGGGACACAGGCTTGTCAACGTTTTTCATGTACACTACTTACTTCCACGACACCCCCATTGGCCTTAATCGGCGGTGCCAATTGCATTTTCTTTTTTCTTTATCTTTAATTTTTGAAACAAGACTTTTTGTTTTGTTCTTTTTATGTATTTTACTTTTCAAATTTCTTTTGAGAATAAGAAAATTATACGACATAATTCCTATATTATAGCTCATTAATATTCTAAGACGAGTGCAAATGTATTTTAAATATGCAAATTGGTCATACATTGTTCAATGCAAAACATAAATGACAAAGAGCATAAAATATAATAATATAGTAAGAAAATTTATAAAGAGAAGATACTTCAAAAAAAAAAAAAATGTTAAACTTACAACTATTTTATAATTTGTTGACATGGGTCAACATCTGATTGAAAAGTGTCACATTTTTTTTAGTAGTTAATGTAGCGTCAATTACATACTGACACGCATCAGCAAATTTTAAAATAATTTAAAGTGTAATAATATTATTTATTTAAAAAGTAGAATAACATGCCGTTTTCAAAAATAAAATAATTGAATCTTTAAATATGTTATACGACAAAAAACTAAAAGCATGTAAAGCCATGGCATCCAAAAGATTATATAAAGAAAAGCAAGTCTAGCAAACGTACCTTATATAATTTTTCTAGATTATATATATTGGGTGAAATATATATTTTAGGTTTGTCACATTTTTTATTCTCTTATAAAAGAAAAGAGAAAAGAAAGAAAAAAACCCTTGAGCTTTCTCGGACTTGTTTCCAAAGAAGTTGTAGATTATTTCATTACCCATGGACCAAAAATGATTACTTGATATTGGGTCTCAATTCAAAGTGAGAGTAAAAAATACAAGACTCAATCTATTTGTAGAAGTGAGAGCATTGATGCGACTCCCTCACCCACTTTTTTTCTACGTGTCTATATGATCTTCGGTTGACATTAGAATTATTATATGACTTTTTATTGCTCAATTGGTATGATGTCAAATAACAAATTCTTCCCTCATTTTCGAAGGAGATTCTCTTCTCACTATTTTTGCTATTTTAGATCCTTCGTTTTTCTCTGATTGGGCCTCTGCGCCAGTTATTGCAGATGTAAAAAATCTTCTTCTTTCCATTCCTGTATGGAAAGCTTTGAAGTCTTCTAGAAGTGCCAACTTTTGTGCACATCTAGTTGCTAGATGGGCCGCTTCCCACTTAGTGTTTGGAAGCATTCCCAACTCTTCAGCTTTTCTTAGTTCGGTTCGTATTAGGAGTGACAAAGACCCTCCCTTGTAATTTTTTGCCCCTTTTCCCGGTTTCCCTTATTTGAATAGAAAAAAAATAAAATAAAATAAAATAACAAATTCGGTTTTGACACTTCATAGTGCATCAAAAAAGTCATTACATTGCAAACTCTTGTTGTATTTCTATTAAAAGAATGCTTAGGTTTGTCTCGCAAATGATTATCACTTCTATCTCGAACTTCAATTTCAAAGCGTTGGTGCTCAAGTAGATGAGTAATAAGAATGATATTATAAATAAATCAATTTGTTTGGCAACTTGCTCAAAAATCCGATTCAAACTCGAACACAAATTTGATACTGTACAAACCCGCTCGATTTGACGAGATTTGATAAAGACTCACGAACTTAACTTGCAAACCTATTATCATTAGATACTTAAAAATCGTTAGTTCACATACTCTAATATCTAAGATCATATGATATAAATCATATGATTTAAATATTATCATTAGATACTTGAGAATTATGATAAATATGATTCATAATTAATATCATACTTCATAAGTATAATATTATAGCCACATAATGTCACATAAATATATAAATTTATATTAATATGATGATTAAGTATCTAGATACTTTGATACAATGTATTTGTGAATATACATATATAGATATATATTTTTTCTTTTCAATGCTAGAAGAGGGGTGAAATGGGAGATGTATACTATATGTTAATAATAACTAATAGCATACTAATTACTTTGAACATATATATTATATTAACGTTAGTTAATTAACATTGTTAATGTTACAAACTTAATATATGTCATCACAACTAATATTAATATGTTATTATATATGTTAGTTAATATTCATACGTATATTTTAATAATATATATATTAACCCTTTAGTTAATATATACTAACTTGATATTACTAAGTTAACAAGTAAATTAATCATAAATTACATAAGTTATAAGTATTTAGAAAGTTAGTTAATATGTAATATGTTAATACGTAACTATATTAGTGTGTAACATTATATACTAACTTAACATTATATATATATATATATACATTAAGTCCTAGTTCATATAATCACTTTTTTAAAAGTATGAATTCACATAATCACAAGTATGAGAAATGTTAGATATTATTAATTCTATCAAACATTCATTCGACAATGCTGACGTAACATTTTAACCGAATTCGAACTCGACTCAATTTAATACTTGAACCCGAGTCGAGCCGAACTGGTTGAGTACTTGGTTCAATTAAAATGGCATTAGTCAACAAGCCCAAGCGCAAGCCAAGTTACGCCTCTAGCAAGCCAAGCTCGAACAATCATTTCTAAGCCCAGCTCCAATTCGATGTCGGATCGTTTAGGGATCCTCCTACCATTATTATTGCGTGGATATGGTTAAGATGTTAAACAATATGTATGAATAGATGAGACATGAGCATAGAGTACCGACAAATCACCATTACCATTGTAACAATGTAAAAACCACCAACTTAGTTTTATTTCTAAATGGGCATGTAAATCTAATAAGTCAGCTTGGGAAGCACATGGAGATTGTTTATACTTAGTTTCATAAACTTATTTTACTAATATCATGTGCTGTGGGTGTGGGCGACTTAACATCGAAACTAGAGCAGCTGCCGACCTTTGATGTTGACCTGTGAGTCTTCATCAGTGGAACCAGTGATTGCACAACATCTGCCATCAGTGGTCTGTAATCTGCCTCTGGTTGCACACACATTGTGGCAATTGCTGCTACCTGAATAACCTCCTTCATTGAGTACTGACCCTCCAGAGCAGGATCCATAATCTCTACAACCTTTTCTCTGTCCGTCAGCCGGGGCAAAGCCTTTGCAAAAATCAGATACAATGGGACACTTGTAAATTGGGGAATTGTGAATAATAATATTTTAAAACAAGAATAATGAAGAGAAAAGAAAATTTTTTTTAAAAAAATCATGGGAGAGATGGCTGATCATCTCAACTTCAAATTCTGTTAGAATTAACTGAAGTGGATAGCTAGAAACCCACCCAAGATACAAGTACACCTTCCCCAGTAGGTCTCTTCATATCAACTGGAACTCTGCCTGTGAGTAACTCCAAAAGGACAACCCCATAACTATACACATCTGATTTTGTTGTCAGATGCCCTGTTAAGGCATACCTGCATAACAAATGAAACCTATATTTAAAACTTCAAATAAATTACACTTTTTATATGATGTCAATATTTGAAAGTAGAGGGGAAATTACATAGAAAAAAGAAGAATAGTGTGAAAAGAAAATTTAACGTGTTTATTATCATTGCAGGTAGGTAGGAGATTACTGGTTCTTACTCAGGGGCAACATATCCTTGGGTGCCCAACACTCGGGTTGAAACATGTCCACCAGCTTTTTCAGATCCAATCTTGGCCAATCCAAAATCAGAAACTTTGGCATGAAAATTTTTGTCTAATAGGATGTTGCTGCTCTTAAAATCTCTGTGAATTACTGGGGGACTGACATGTTCATGTAGATATTCTAAACCCTTTGCAGCTTCAAGAGCTATTCTCAATCGAGTTTCCCAGTCCAATTTTAAGGAGAGCACCTTAGTACCTGCACATTCAATTCACGAGTGAAATCCCAGAGCAAAACCACAAGATTACCACATACTCTAACAGTAAATGAATAAATGTCACAATGACCAGGAGAACCACACAAGTATGCACAGCAGAGGCAATGCAAAGTATATCATAATAATATCACTCATCAAAAGTTCTTCATCTATATATCTGTCTTAATAAGAAAACTTCTATTATCTTCTCATGTACTTGGAGTAGAAGCAAACCTCCACTAATTGATCAAACAAGTTTGTCATATACTATCTAAAAGAACAGTAAAAGAACTTCTCAAGTAGCAGTAACAATATCAGAGCATGTTGTGCATGACAACCAGACAGATGCAAAGAGCCATGCTTCCATGTTCTGGTTTAACAACTTGCATCCTGACCAAATGTGTATATACAAAGACTACTGACAATGCCATGTCATACAATTCGAGAGAACTAATTAGCTGGTGGAAAGAGCAGAAGTCTAGCCTGAGGAGTTGAGGAATTTAGAATGTCGAGACTCGAGACCCACTTCATACACAATATAAATAGGTCTCCCTTTCATTTCTTTGTTTTTTGTTTTTTGTTTTTTGTTTTTTGTTTTTTGGTTTTTTTTTTTCTCTCAAATATCATTACTATGTCTTCTTGAATAATGCAACCAACAAAGACAAGTAAAGCAAGAGACATGCCTCCAATAAAGTTAAGTTCCTGAGATCTCAAGTGAAAAGGTGCTAATGAAGTTCCTGCCTTGTGATGTGAATTACAGAGGGTTGGCATCCTCTTCCCATTTTTGGATGCCTCAACCCATGAAAAGGGACTAAGGCTTCACCATCCAATCTGTAAATGTTGAAACTATCGAGTTAAAAGAAATTAGTACTTACTGCTGGCAGGATACAAATGTTCCTGCAGACCACCATTTACCATGAACTCGTACACCAGCAATTTGTGATTATTATCTGAGCAATACCCAAGCAATGCCAACAAATAAGGAGAACGCAGCCGACCTAGCAATTCCACCTATGGTAGAACACAACCATAAAAAAAATAATAATCAATTCAATGCAAACCCCAGATTGAAAAGCCAAAAGAATTCATCGTGCTCCAATTGGTTACTGAGAATTCAAAGGAATAAAAACCAAAATTTAAATGGAAAAAATAGCAAAACTTAAATCTTCGACATCTAGCCTCCTCTTCCCTTTGTTATTTCAGGAACCAAACAAAGCCAAAGAGAGAAAAATGTATAACAAGATCAAACCTCTACTTTAAATTCCTCTTCTCCTTGTTTTCCCGGCTGATCCATCAACTTAATAGCAACTTTCCTCCCATCACTGAGCACCCCTCGGTACACCAACCCGAACCCACCATGCCCAACCACATTTGACTTGCTGAAACCACTGGTTGCTGAATGTAACTGCTTGAAACTGAACACCTGAAGTCCATTCTCAGCCACAAGTTGCAGATTAGCATTGTCCTCATGATCAGCCCCTTCAAGGAGAATCAAATCAACCACAAGTTATCAATTAACCCACCATCAATTTGCTGATAAGAACTACAAAAAGATAAATGATTAGAACTTAAATGATTGAGCTCGGATTAGTAATCATTTCAGACTAGAGAAATGTTGTTTACGACCGTAACTCTATTATATTTGTTGGCAAACTCAGGACCCTATGGAGTGGCAGAACCCCCAAGCGAATGAAAGTACATTGGAGTGATATACTTTATACCTCCTCATCAATAAACTACTATCATCATCGCCCATAGGCGTAGACAATCTTATCGAACCACATATATTGCCACATCTTGTGTGATTGATCTTGTCTATTGCTCTTTCTCTCTTTTTCATTAACTTTGTTTCTGTGTTCATCACGGGGATTGCTGATTTTGGTGCTTTCCCACCAATAAAAACTACTTGGCTTGGTTTAGGACTAAGAGTTCAGTTTTTGGAAACCTTTTACGTGCCTAGTGGGAAGCTGTGGGATAAGTCCCTCCAGAGAATTTCAAGGCAACTCAACGTAATTAGCTCAAGTTTTTTTAAAGACTAGGATTGAATGTCTTAAGAGATAATAAGTTATTATTATTGATAACATTAGAAATGGTTTATTCAACTTAGTCTTTTATTTCCCCTATGCATTGTAAGTTTTTTTAAAGACATTGAGTTAAATGGAGAGATATCAATGAATTAATTTTTATCAAACGTTTACGTTGTTGGGAGGCTTAGGGTTCCTCAAACAACCCTAAAGTAAGGAGGCCTAGGATTCCTCAAATTGTCCTATAGATTTGTTACGTGTCCACGTAACAAATAGTATCAAAGCCATGTTTGTCATACTCAAGTTCTAACGTTTAGAGTCTGAAATGGGCTCATTGATCTTGGGTCAAGAGCAGTTGATTAAAAATATGCGGAAATGGATTCTCACAATAATTGCTCGGCCAGATCAACTTATTGCATAGCATAGTGGTAAGTTAGGAGAAAAAATTGAATTTCCAGCAGATGAGATCAATACCATCTTGATGAACGACGACAGTGAAAATGAGAAAGAAGAGGGTGATGGAAATGGCAATGCCAATGGAAATGGTAAATGGAATAGAGGTGCTGTTATGAGTGGCTCTCTTCCAGCAAACCAGGTTCAACTACTTTGGATGGATGAAACTAGTTGACCGAGAATGTTAATGATGTAACAATTCTTGATCGCGGATTCTTACATGGGGATTTTGTTGCTGCTACTTCGGATCCAATTGGGCAAGTAGGTTTTGTGGTGGATGTGAATATCTCTGTTGATTTGCTACTCAAGTGGAAAAATTCAAGATGCATTTTTTCACCCTTGAGGATTAGGGAGGAATGTTACGTGCCTAGTGGGAAGCTCTGGGGATAACCTAACATAATATAATTCATGTATAGTTTCTTTTCCTCTTTCTCAATTTTGAATTCATGAAGGCCATAACTGAATCCAATTTGATGATGCTAAAATCTGCACGGCCAAATCCACGCCGAAGAAAACCTGAAATCGCTAAAACAAACTGGCTTAGAGGTCTCCAGGGATGAGCTGGAGCAGAATGAGCTGGAGCAGGATACCTCTGATGCCTAAGTCAGTTGGTAGCTTTGTCAAAATCCTTCTCAATGAGCAGTTCTTGCACGAGTGTGTGTTCAACTGAATGAATGAGTGAAAAACTTACTTCTTTTGATCCTATCTCCCTTCGGTCGAAGGTCATTCCTCCCTCATATGACCTGACCCTGCCATGTGTTGTCTTCCGACTCAAGGTCATTCCTCCCTCATATGCCTAAGTTAGTTGGTTGCATGTGGTTTGTCCATGAATCACGATCACCGGCTCTAGCAAAGAATGTCAACTGCCCTTGTAATCAAAGGAGAGTGGTGTTCCCATTTCATTTCCAACGTGGGTTCTCCAGGAAAGTTGTTGCCAACATCGGGGTTTGAACCTAGTTTAGGTAATAGGGGTGATTAGGTGATTCACAATCTAATTTGGTTCTTCTGTTGCTGCGGAATTAATAATGCTAGGCCGGCCTGGGCTGGTAATCACCCACAACGGGCCACCTGAACCAAGACCAAAGAGGTAAAATCCCAGTGTATCAATTACCCCCCATTCTTGGGGTTGACCAAAGTCATTAATTGACAGCTAGGAAATGAAGATTTTAATTGTGGTAGCTCCGTGTTGGGATTTAGAAGTGTCATCTTAAATGCAAAGGATATTCGATGGATGCTAGGACCCACGAGTTACACGCATCCCTCCCTTCCAGGACACATGGGAAAATACAGGTAGCGGTTACATTTAAAATTGGGAGCTGTTGGGCTGACACCTTGACACCTTTTTAAGATTGTGCAGAGAGGCCTTTCTATTTCTCCTTTCTCACGCTTCTGGTTCTCTTTGTCTTCCTCTTTTCACTCTCTCTAGGTTTCTCTTTGCTTCAGCTTTTCAAAGATGGCTAGCAAGATTTGTGCTACTGCTACTACGGACTTTGCTCCCCTCACTTGATCATGTTCGAGGGAGAGCATTGGCGTTCCCTCTTTAGGGAGGACGATTTGAGGGGCTTCCATTCGAAATACCATATACCCCTCTCTGTGACGTTGGAAGCTCCCCGCGAGGACAAAAGGGGCTTTCGTTTTTTCCAAAGAGATATAAGCCATCCTAGCCCATCTGAACTTGACTCCTACTCAAATTTTGCCGAACAACTTAAGGATTCTCCTAACCTGTCCAGTTTTGTGGCTGATGATCCTCAAAGGCCACCCCAAAGTGACAATATGCTATTGTTATTGGCTGGACCCACAGGCATCAGAGTCTAGGGCTTTCACTTGCGCAAGGATAAGAGGGCCCTGGTCGACTTGTCAAACCACTAGCAAGAAGAGGTGGGTCGAAAAAAAACTCTTCATCTTTGGTGACAGCTGGGACTCTGGGAGTTCTGAGAGTGGGACGAAAGCTTGTCAGGCGAAATAGTAAAAATCAACCGCTAATGGGGTATTTCTGACATGGACGCAGCAGCTGAGCTCGAATTGAACAAGGAAGAGTTGCAGAGGGTGCAAACCCTGATGGAATTGTCGGCGTCCTAGGCCACTAAAGATGAGGAACAGCCTCAAGCTTTACAATGCGATGGTGAATTTGATTCATGTCGAGGAGTACTTGGTGTACCCTGAGACTTCCAAAAGCCATAAGGCAATGGAGCCTCTTGCTAAGAAAGCACTACCCAGCGAGGCCACGACATCGAGGTCTACAGGGCTTGAGGGCAGCACTGCTCAGGAGTTTCGAGAGCTGGCTATGCAGCATCAGCTATTGCCAAGGGGAATGCTTGAGGGCGATTTGCATCCGAAAAATAAGGCTCGATCTGACTAAGGGGTGACTTAGCTGATCAAGAGGCAACTAGTGGATTGTGTGCCTTACGAAGATTTGGGGAGAAGGCTGGCCGAAAGGTTCGTGATGTGGTCGACATCGAGGCACCTACTAGGGCTCAAGGGGTGCCTCTTCCCCCACAACATAGGTGATGATTCCCGTCTCAAGGCTCATTGCCCATGCACCCCTTTCTTATGTTCCTTTTGAAGGTGTGGACTATGCCCCTCTTGGTTTCGAAGTTATTGCTGGCAAGGAACAAGGGGAGGGCTCATCCAAGGCCCAGGTTTTTGAGCATGGGAAGGCGGCGCCCAAGCCAGAAAAGGCACTTTGAGGGGAGTGAACCAATTCCGACTCCCTTTGAACCTTCTCGGTCTTGTCGAGGCATTGGGGGGGTTTGAATACCGGAAGGAATGGCAAGGAGCTCTGCATCTCACAGGGTTTACCGTTACAAGGCTCTTATCCCTAGGGACAGAGAAGGGGTGCCCACACCGCCTACCGTCTGGTGTCAGTGCATTGTCGTGGGGACTAGAACTACTCGGGAATCCGCTCGACAAGTTCGACACGGTGTTCTTGGATTGATACCAAGAGGACTCAGACCGAGTCCTTCGATTTTTTGCTGGAACAAGGAGAATTGCAGCTTCTCCAACTAGTAGGACTCTACTCGGCACATCGGCGTGAGCGCTCTGTCATGACAGACTATTGCAAGGACCTCGCAAAGGCTAAAGCAAATCTCACCCAATGCAACACCAAACTGGAAGAACATGCTCTGAGGGATCTCGGTCCCTGTAGGAGTGCTCTAGAAGAGAAGGAGCATTTGCTTGTGAGCACGTGAAGCGCTTGCCAGGAGGCCGAGCATAGATTGTCCGAACTTCGAAAGAAGATGGAGGAGCTCAATACTAGTCAGGCCAATGTGCCTAGTGATGTAGAGGCGCCCTGGGCACAATTGAGGCAAGAGAGAGAAAGGCCAAGTTCACGACCAAACCAAGGGGGCATAATGCCAGGCTTGCCGAGTCCTTCCTCATAGGGGGAGCTAACGAAGAGGGAGAAGGAACTTGAGTTGGTTGTTACAAACTCCTCGACAATCAAGTAGACTACGAGTCGGCACGGGCAGATCTGAAAACCTCTAATTAACAACTGGAAAAGTTGAAAGTAGAGGTATGTGTCTCTTAGAACTCAGCTGAAGCTTGAAAGGGAGTAGTCAACGGCCAAATGCATAGAGGCGGATGAGCTGGAAAAGGAGATCGAGGCTGAGAGTTCTTGATCTGCTGAGATAGAAGGATTGAAAACCAAGGGGGAGGCCAACGCCAAGCTCCAAGGGGAGCTCATCGTCGAATTAGAGAAGCATTCCTTTTGCAAAGAGGAGTTAGCTGCTGTGTGTCATGATTTGGAAGGGACCCGTGCCGAGTTGCGAGGCACGATGAACAATAATGATGCCTATCTGGTCGATGGAATGGCGGCCTTGGAGGACCTCGAGATAGAGCGGGTCCAATCTTCGGCCTTATGGTCGCTGCTGGACCAAGTGAAGCTCATCATATATGCTGCTTGGGCCGTGGGGTGCATTTCGGGTGCTAAGGTTTTGAAGAGGCTTGCAGTAGCAGAGCACCCTAGCATCGAATTATCGAGTTCGAGTCTCGGCTATTCAGCCATGATTCTGGGGTCATTGATCAGCTGGATGTGCTGGAGAGAGACTACTGCCACAACATTCTTCGTTAGGATGATGAAGCTTCTCCCCAGGAGGAAGAAGTCATAGAAGGAGCTCTTGAAACCAGTGGAGCTCAAGCCAGTGAACCGAAGGGTCCCACCCAACTGAGGGGGGTTCTGATCGGCTTGGTGAAAACTCTTTCGGAGGGAGTAGGTCCTGCCAAACCAGAGGAGGACACTTCTGCTAGGCTAGATGAAGATATCTCTGCTCGAGGTGAATAGTCTTGTGTAGATGTCTACGTTGTCAATGCTCACTGTTTGGGACTGAAGTTTTTCTGAGTTTTTTTATTTCTCTCTTAGTTTTTATCAGTATTCAACAACTGAAAATTAACAAATTAATTTCCCAAAATTTTCTCAGAAACCAAAATTTCAAAAGACTAATCTTTTTTTTTTCTACAGTTTCCTAAGCAACCAAAACAACACAGAGACAAACATTGGTCACTTGAATGCCAAAAATGCAAGAAAGTTTTTCTATTAAAAAAAAAAAACTTTCTGTACTAATTTCTCCAAATATTGGGGCATATATTCTCAGCAACCAAACGAAGGGTAAAGAAAAACGAAAATGGTTAGCAGCAAATAACTCAAACACCCTCGAATAAAAAATTAAAAAAACAAAAAACCAACATTCTGTTGGATACTGAGAAAATGGGGAAAAGGGAATGGAATAGAAGTGAGAATGTGGCTCACTTTGAAGGTCCTTGAGGCGCTTGGAGACCTTGTTGCGAATGTAGCAGTAGTAGCTGAAGGCCACCAGTAAGGAGGCCACGGCCACCGACGCCACCACCACTATCACCAGCAGCGCTATCCGCTCTTTCCTTCTGTACTCTTCCTCTTCCTCCATTTCCCCAATGTCTCCCAATGTCTCTCTTACCCCATTAACAAACAACACTAACCCTAAAACAGAGTCAGTGAGAGAGAGAGAGAGAGAGAGAGAGAGGCAGATTTTTGAAAGCTTAGGATTTAGGAAATGTCTGTCTCCTTCTCTCTTTCTTTATTATTTTTTGGTGTTTTTTTAAATGTTATTTTTTTTTGTTGGTTTGTTTTCTGGCGCGGAGAATAGTCGTAGTGGGGACTGGGGAGTGGGATTTTGCAGTGGAGTACACTGCCTGTGTAAGGCTTTGTTTGGTACAGTATTTTGGGGTCCGATCGGTAAAGGGCGGGTTGTGATTTGGGGTTTTGCATAAATCAATTTTTTTTGTGCCCTCCAATAAAAAATGGACACATCAGCTTATTACACCGAAGGATAAAATCACGAAAACAGAGGATCAAAACCCCCTTTCACCTATCATCGCGAGAACACCACCAAGCTACCGAGCCACAGCCCAGTCACCGCTGTCTCCTTTGCCGAGCACCGCCTAACGTTGATGGTTCCTCCACTGTTGCTCCACCA
Source organism: Betula pendula (assembly GCA_900184695.1). Taxonomy (NCBI): domain Eukaryota; kingdom Viridiplantae; phylum Streptophyta; class Magnoliopsida; order Fagales; family Betulaceae; genus Betula; species Betula pendula. The sequence continues at coordinate 23,226 of FXXK01003140.1, forward strand.
ATGGGTCTGCCATTACTTCAATAAGGGATTTTGTAAACACGAAAACAACTGTAGGTATTTCCATGGCAATCCCATTTCAGAAAGCTTTTCTCATATTCTTGGTCCTAATTCAAATAAGCTTCCTCATGAAGACAATTTCTTCTCTCCTAGGTCTCTTGAAAATCTTGAAATGGAGTTAACCGAGCTTTTGAAATCAAGAAGAGAGTTTCCAATTTCAATTGCTTCACTGCCAACGATCTACTTATGATCAGAAATTTGGGAGGAGCCTTCAGGCTGAAGGTTACCTTACAAAATGCCAGAGACATGGTAATTAAGGATGGGTATAGTCTGACAAAGCTTCTTGCTCGTTGAAGACCAGCATTCGTCTCATTGACAGGTTAATTTTTTTCGACTTTTATATGTTTCGCCGGTGAGAGAAATTTTCTCGAAGTAGTGTATTGGTGAGAGAAATGACCCGGTGAAATGTTGCTAGTTCTCGACAGAGCAAGTGTTTTCTAACTACTTCAAGCAGTGGGGGATGAATAGTCGGCGTTAGGTGGTACTTGGTCGAAGGAGAGGGCGGTGGCTGGCAAGTGGCTGAGTGGCTTGGCGGGTGGGCAATGGCTGGGTGGGTTCTTGCATTGAACAGATAAAAAGGGCTTTGGTCTGTCTTTTTTGGGATGTTTGGGCAAAAGAGATTGTTGAATTTTTAATCTAATATAAAGTAGAAGGAATGTTGTAAATTTTTTGTATAGAAAAGTGAAAATTTTTTTTTTCAGTGAGTATTTTATTTGAATGGTAATAAAAAAAAATTTTAATGTAATTAAGTAAAATAAGTTGTTAAAAAGTAGTTGATATGATATAAAAAGTATAAGAATGTTTTTTTTTAGAAAATAAAGTCCAGCTACAGGAGAATCATCTCCTTGCCAAATGTCCCCTATGATATTGTCATTTGGTGTAACAGGTGGTTCCATTTTTTATTGAAGGTAAAAGGCTTAGTTTTTCCTAAGTCCTTATATAAGTTATTTTTTTTTTGAAATAGAAGGATAAATGTAATAGAAAAAAAATAATGTGTTAAATTTTTTTTATATAGAAAGTAAAAATGTTATGTTTTTTAGTGGTATTTATTGAATTATAAAATAAAATGTTTGATTGATATAAAAAGTTAACAATATATTTAAAAAGTAATTGAAAAAATATAAAAGTGAATGATTTTATGTATTTTTTTTTTTTTTTTTTTTTTACAAAATCCAACCCCAACCCTTTGGAGTATGTTTGGCAAAGGATTTTTGTAAACTCCAAAAATACATTAAACATTTTTAACTTTTCATATTCCATCAAATCATCTTTTAACTACTTTTTTCAATTATTATTACATTAACACTTTTATATATTATTAATAAAATTTCACTAAAATCAATATATATATATTAACTTTTCATAAAAATTTATAACATTCTTTATACTTATATTCCAATTAATAACTTTACAAACCCCCAAATCCGATCACCTTTGCCAAATAGAAGGTTTGATTGATAGGGCGGCTCTCCTCATGTTCCAGATTGATGAACACGTGCAAAGGGAAATCATAACCATAGATCATTGAAGCATCCTAATGTTGTTAGATTCAAAGAGGTATCTAATCTTTTTAATTTGGTTGTTTCTCAACCTATGATACTTGTTCTTGCTTCCAAGTCTATTCTCCGTGCTCTTTGTTTCTGGCCATCAATCAATATTCTATAACAGTTTATTTATAGGGTAACTGTGTGTGTGTAAATTGTATAACCCTATTGAATTAAGGTAGAAATTTGGAGCGATTATGTTAGAAATGAAGCTAGCAACATACTTGGAGGTAGATAAGCTGCTTTTGTCTCCCTTCTCTCTATCATTCTTCCCAGACTGAGATATTCTATGACAAAATAGGTGATTTTTGGATGTTCCATAAGAATCCATTCATTCCATTATAATATGAATCTATTTTAGAAATAAGTCCATCTTATTTTTATAAGCTTTTTTACATAATAATCATAATAGAATTGTTTGAATATAACTCCTAGTGTTTTTTTTTTTTTAATTTGTTCGTTTGTATCAGGCAAGGTTTTTCTTTCAACAACTAATATCAGGGTCAGTTATTGTCGTTCAAAGGTAAAACGTTGACCCTTCTTTGTGAGTTTGGGTATTCAAAGGTAATCACATTCACCAACCACATCGGGTGCCAATGTCCATTAGACTTTGTGTCACGGGCCAAATTTTTCACAAGTAAATTAGCCACGTGATGGTCCTAAGCACAGCACCAAACACTGCCTAGGCAGCCAACATACTCCAAGAGAGGCTAAGGAAGGATAATCACATTACACACAGAGCACTTTTACGGGAGCAACACCTTCCAATTTTTACACTCAACCAAACCGAATGTACAAAGACTTAGCTAGAGTCCTTACAGCACTATGGATCTCTTAGCCTAATTACACATAAACAGCCACCAAGACTTACAAATAGAAATACAGAATACACAGAAATTAGAACTCTGTATTTTTCCAGCAACTCCTCACAAGACTTANTTTATCAACCTTTAAAGTGTCTCCAACAACTCTTTTATAGGCAAGCAAGGGATAGAAGCTTCTAACACAATGGGCAGCCATCTGGCTCTTGCCCACTGCTTGGTGCAGCAAACCATGCTCTTTCTCTCTCTTTGAAGCATGTAACAACTATAGGTCCACTATAGTGTCACCCACTTGCAATAACCAGCCACCTACAACAGCTCTCAATGGCTCATTTAAATTCGACCATCCAACATGTTCGTCTCCCATGTCACTCTTCAACATACATTCAGCAAAGCAAGTCACATGTAGCATGCCCACAGGGCTAATTTGAATTTCACCAACAGCTTGTTAGAAAGCTTGTCACACTCTAGATCCTAGCCAGAAACATCAATGGCTTATAGAAGACCATCATGGAGACTCAAACAAGGGCAGTGTAGTGCCACAATGTGGCCACTGCTTGCAGAACCAGTAGAACAGTCAAACCAGCAACACAGGCTTCTCAGCATTGCTTCTAAGGGCTGGGTTGCACCCAAGCCTGTGACGCTTAAGAAAAATAATTATTTAGGATCATAAAATACCCTTAGAAGTATTAAAGAAACTATAATATTCTTAAGGAGATAATAAAAAATATTATTTCTTTTACCACTTTGAAATGTGACTTAAAAATTGGAAACCATTTCTTAAGGGATTTTTAATATAAAGTTAACCACTAAATATGTAATATGTGTAGAATGAGTCGTGCTAGGCGTCCGTCTAGCGTCCGTTTTGGACGAAATCAAAAATCAAAAAAATTCCATTTTTTCATTAAAAAATAGGTTTAAATTTATCAAATCCCCATTTTATTTTTCTTTAAGGTTATAAAATGAGGATG
>FXXK01003140.1:27872-38921 GCA_900184695.1 Betula pendula
TGTCTTTTCACAAAAAAATTATAACTCAAAACATTCATATAGTCATATAGAATGAACAAACCCGTGAGATAAGTGGAAATTCATTAATATGACATAATATAGATAACAAAATCTTAAAACTCTAAGGGTTGTTCTAGTTGTTGCAGGGCTTGAAAATCTTTAAAGAATATCATCGGTTAATGTCTTAAGTTTGAAATTTGTTAGGTACGAAACCGTTCTTTGTTGAGAGTGGCTGCGAGACATTAGGACTGAGCAATATTAATCAGATTATAAGTTTTGATCTTCACGCTAAATAAACTTTTAATGAGGCTCAAAGTGTTTTTATGCCCACAAGCATTGATCCTTTCGTAGATAAAACAAAAAAATCAGATTTAGGGCACTATGTTGTGAAATGGCCGGTTTGGGCCACAAAGGCCATGGCCTCAACTGTTTTGTTTTCTGTTTTTTACAAGGAGGGTGTTCATACTTCTATTTGTATATTCTCTGACACGTGTAATCTTCTATTTCTACAACTCATCGCGACAATATTCCAACGTTCAAATTTTGAAATAATTCCAAAAAATTGATGTATATAAATAAATTTCTATTTTGATGGGACCGGACTCTACTTATCCAATGTAAACAGTACTAAAATATAAGCGGTTGCTCCCAAAAAAACAAAAAAGAATTCTAGCCTTCACCCCCCAAGTGATGCCCATGCACCTTCACACGTGATAGCCGACCTAACAAAGCGAAAGGACGAGATTCCCTAAGACAAACGAAAGAAAGGCGACAACATTAAAAAAAAAAAATAAAACTTATGTGACAGTGGGACCCACGCTGAAAGGTTGAGAGAAAAGAATTGGTGGGAATGGAGGATGAGTCATTGATCTCCTTAGGATAAGCCCCGCCACCTTGTTCCATCCTCCATGTAGTACGATTATCACTCATTAATATACGGGGGAGAAGATATCGCCGACATTGCTTGATGATGTCGCGAATTTTAAACTTCTCTTTTATCGCTATAGTGCGCCTATAATTGCTATGGTGCTGGTTGCCATTGATTGATCTCTCTTTGTCGTTGATTAGATACCAAAGAGTCAGGCCTAAAAAATATATTAATACCATAAAATATTTTTCTTTTTCTTTTTTAAGTGTTTTTTCGGTAGTCTGTCATGACTTACATGAAAGTCAGTTTTAACACATTAAATTTAGAAAACACGACTGTTCCTTAGATTAAGTTTTTATTTAAATTAGGTAGAAAAAAAAAAATTCACAAATCCAAGTCATTAAATGTACATTATTTTTATAGCCACATAATCCTCATTCGTATGCATTTTTATTTGTACATATTTTTAATAAATGATGGTAATTTTTTACTTATATTTTTTAAAATGCATAGTGACGGAAAAACATATTTTTTTAAAAATAATATTCAATTGATTGATTATTTTTTTTTTAAAAAAAAAAAAAAAACTCCAGCCAATTTAATAAAACTGTCTTTATTTTTTATTAGGACAAATTCATACAAATCGCTTTAATAACGAAAAAGAGTCCTTGAAGCATGTTAAAAAAAAGTCGAAAAACATCATTTTATTACGACAAACGTATATTATTTTTTCACATGCTAAGATTACGCTACAGTCAATTTTAAAGACAAATTTGCTAAGAAATTTTTTTACAAACTAACTTGGTAAAAATTTGTTTTCTTATTATTAATATCCTTATTTGTGTTTAACTTTGCGGAACGTTCACAACAAAATTATTAGAAGATTCAATGAAACTAGTGGGTACGTTGAGCATCATTCGACAAAGACAGCAACAAAAAAAAAAAAAAAAAAAGAATTCAAGGCGAATATGCTTCTTAATCTCAGTGATTACCCCTCCATTGAAAGGAAACAAGACAACTAAATAAATCTTTCAAGAATTCTTTAACAACTTCTGTTATATAAATTTATTCAAACCTAACAATGTTTTATGTCGAATAAATATAATATTTATTGCTTTTTAAAATATTATTCTTTAAAACATGGATTAAAATAATAAAGTATTAATCAAGTAAATATTAAAAGTTAAAAAATAAGTTATGATAATATCTTAATTATCAATTAAATTTTTTTATATAATCAATGTCTTAAAAATTAAAAAATAAAAAAAAAAAAAAATCACAATACAGAACTACTCTTCTTCCCTTTGTTTTTATCTATAATTTTTAAAAAATTAACTTCAATCCGACGAAACCGGTAACACCACTGGGCTACCTACATCACATCAACATTATAAATTTCTCGGCAAAGATTACCCGATATTATCTTCTTTGGGAGATACTCAGAAAAATCCAAAAAAACCTGGCCCACCGGGGGGCCCACCAACGCCATCAATCGTAAACTAAGATCAGAACCATGCCCGTTTCACAAAACCACCCATTTCCCAATCCCGTTCTCTCTCTTCTCTCGTTCCCTATAAATCCACTCTTCGTCCCATTTATTCACACACATCATCACAAAACAGCTATTTGCATCGAACTCGATATTCCGTAGCAAAGCTACACCGGACTAATCGGAAATTTAGGCCGGAGGATCCGAAAGGATGAAGCTATCTGAACCGGATTTGCGATGGCGGCAGCGGTGGCCGTGGTGCAAGGCCACGCAGACCAGGGAGTAAAGTGGAAACCCTGGGCTAAAGTCCCTTCAACTCGGCCCAAAAGAAATTTCCTTCTCCGTCACGAGTCGGACCGGACTCCGGCCCATATCCGGGGATGATCGCGCATTGGATGGCGCCGGATTTTGTGGAATTCTAGACCGCCGACAGAGGCGAAAGCAGGCCGACGAGTTCTCTCCGCCGAGTCCATGCTACTTGAAACTGTTGGGGCCAGGGCTGAGAGCCGTGCTTTAAGTCGTCTGGAGATTTGGGAGTTTTCTGTGGAAATGACCCGAGATTTGCAGCTGAACTCTGTTGTGGCGCTTGACTCGGGGGGGAGGACCGAGTGGGGATCGGCGATTGAAGTATATATTGGGGAGGTGTTGGATGGTAAATCGCTTTTCACGTTAATTTACAGAAAAGAGAAAAAGAGTTTCATCAGCTGGATTTACTTTCTGAAAGTCTCTTATTGCCCAATTGGGATCTCTTTTACCATTCCGAATTCGTAACAAGGCTTTTCCAAAGTTTCAATCATGGATGCGCAGCCAGAGCTTTAACATTTTGATTCACATCTATTAATTCCTCAAACTTTGAAAAGTAAGGAATGCAAAAATATTTTCTAAACAGGGGAGTAAGTGCAAATTTAGAAAATTCGTTGCCGTATTGCTACTAGATCCTAAACCAAATTGAAAATTGAATTCTTAGAAATTGTGGATTAGATTAGCTCATTTTTTGGCGCTATTTCAGGTCAATTCTCCTCCTCATCAACAGCCCACCTCCGGACCGGCCCGCGACCTCATTACTGCCGTGGATACTACCGACTCATCTGGCTGGAGCGGGGGGGGCGGGGGGGGGGGGGTTGGAGGTGATGGAGGATTTGGTGATGGTGGAATGGGTGTAAGTAAGAAGGCCATTGACGAATACTTGAACATTACGGTACAATACTTCCTGGATAATACCTCCTTTGTATTGGTAAAAAGGGGGAGGGGGGGTTAATTGGGTAATCTGTATATAGTACAGGGTTTGTCATTAAAAAAGAAAAAATTCTTTCAGGTTTTTTTTGGTAGATAATGTGTCCGCATAATTATAGCCATGCTCTCCTTTTCAGCCATTGGATAGATGGATATAGGATTGTGAAAAAAAAAAAAAAAAAAATAAATGAAATTAGTCAAACTGACAATTATGAGTGAGACTTTTTTCTTTTTTTTTTCTCCTGCATAGTTCAAAGAAGGAAAAATTGGATAAATTAGTCCATTATGGTGAGATTGTTAACAATATTATATGGAGGCTTTAAAAGAATTAAAAACTTTGTATAAAAATAAATAAAACAACAAGTAAAAGTCATTTGGTTTAAAACAATTTGATAAAATTTGTTTGCATGAGTTTATAATCAGACACTAATTATATTGGTGACATGTGTCATATATAGTTATATTAATTGAAAAGGCATAAGGGTGTCGAGCCATCCTTTAGCTAAATGATGCGTAGTCAAACTACTCTCAAATGTTTAAATGGGTTTGCGACATTAAGCCTGGGCAAAAACAAATTCAGTAAGTCGGGTTCAGTGTAACCCGTCAACCCAATGTAGGGTTAATTGAACCTAATCGATGCATTAGCTACGACGTAAAAGCCCTATAAACGTTGAACCCAACACCTCTAATTAACAAGTAATCACAATGGGTTAACCTGTTTAATAATTAAGTCCGTCTCGTATCATCTCACCACGTGGTTGACATGTTTAATGAGCAAGTCGGGTTTGATCAGACCCGAACTTGATACGTTTGATGCGTTTGGTGAGTCGATTAAGTTGACTCGACGCTGAACCTAATTACCTAACTTTTTACATTTTATGGTCAAACGAGTCACCCGCGAATCAAGCAGGTTGACCCGTTTATAATTTGGGCAAGCTTATTTACCTAAATTTTAACCATATATTTCGTGTTGTTTGCAAGTTCGTTATAAAAGATCCTATCAGCCCCTAATCGACACTCTGCATTTGGGATTCTCAAACCACTTTCAGATGAACCATGGTAGGTGGCTTCAACACCACCCTTAATAGTTTTTCAGAAGGTTTTGCATTTTGCTTACCATATTTCTGCTATAAATTTTGTTTCATACTTACTTTAATTTTACTATTGTATAACTTGATGCTTTGGGGCTTAAAAATGATAACTGCTTGTAATATTTATTTGTTTACAACTTGCGTCAAAACGAAATTTTCAGTTTGACCTTGTAGACTTGATCGGACAGTTGGTGATTCCTTTGCTACAAATCTTCTTTATGGGACTGTTTTTCACTTTTGGGCACTTCTCCCTTCCTGTTTCATCTCGTCTTGTAGTCGATAGTGAGTTATATTTTAGTATTTAGGGCTTGGTTTGTTCTTTTTATTATTCTTTTTCCTTCCAAAAATATTGAGTTTGGAGCTGTTTCACTGGATCAATTTAATTGTAAGTGACAAATCGAAACATTTGTCAATAATTGTAAAAGTTAACTATCTCATGCGATCATAACACATCGGTGGTTTACCAGATTTGACACCACACACACAGTATATATATATATATTAATTTGAAAACCCGGCTAAGTAAAACCTAGTGGTTTGACAAAAAATCGTAGGTTTACTTTAGCCGGGTTTTTCAAAATGTAATATATATATATATGTGTGGTGTGTTAAATCTGTAAACACGATGTTATGGATCCATGAGATTAGTTAAGCTTTACAAATTATGACAAATGTTCATTTAGCAGCTTTACAATATTGATCCAGTGAGAACGTCCATAACTCATTTTGGAGGAAAAGATAATAAAAAGAACAACCAAGGCCCCTAAATATAAATAAACGGTCACTATCGGACTACCAAAGGACTTTTAGGATGGAAACAGGAAGGGAAAGCTGCCAAAAGTGAAAAAACAGTCCATAATGAAGATTTTGTAGCAAAGGATCACCAACTGTCCGATCAATCTTACAATAAACTGAAAAATTTCGTTTTTGACGCAAGCGTTAACAGAATAAATATTAGCAAAGTTATCAATTTTTAAGCAAACATGCAAATGTATCAATACTAAAATTAAAGTAAGTATGAAACAAAATTATACAGAATTATGGTAGCAAAATCAAACTTCCTGAAAAACTATTAAGGGTGGGTGAACCACCTACATGGCACTTGAAAGTGGTTTGAGAATCCCAAATTGACAGAGTGGTCGATTAGGCTGATAATCTGTTTATAGAACTTGCAAAACCCAACACGAAAATATATGTAAAATTTAGGTTAAATAAGTTCATAATTAAAACGTCAACCTGCTTGATTCTGCGGGTGACTCGTTTGACAATAAAAAATTGTTAAAAAGTAGGTAATTAGTTTCAGGTCGAGTCAACTTAACTCGGACCACCAAACAGATCAAACGTATCAAGTTCGGGTCTGATCAACCCGACTGACTCATTAAACAATGTCATAAACGTGTTGAGATGATACGAGACGACTTTATTAATTAAACAGGTTAACACATTGTGGTTACTGTTAAATTAGGAGTGTGGGTTTCAAGTTATTTAGGGTTACTCGTTTAGCTAATCATATTAGGTTCGAATTTAACCCTAATTGGGTTGACGGTTAACCTAGACCCGACTTATGAATATGTTTGCCAGGCCTTTAATGTCTGGCAACCCATTTAACATTTGAGAGTAGTTTTGACTACCATCATTTAGCTACATAAGGATGGCTCGACACCCCTTATGCCTTTTCAATTAATATATATATTATGACACAGTCACAATTAATGAATTAGTGTTGATATAACTCATCAACAAATTTATCAAATTTTTTAAACAAATGACTTCTTGTTTTATTATTTTTATTACAAGTTTTTAATGGCTTTTTAACCATATAATGTATTTACAATCTCAAACCATAAGGACTAATTTATCATTCTTCCTTTCTGGTTGAACTATGCAGGAGGAAGAAAAAAAAGTCTCCACTCATAATTGTCCAGTTGGACTATTCATTTTCACATCTATTTATCCCATATCCATATGCTTGAAAAAGGAGCAATGGCTATATTATGACACATTGTATCACAAACCCATGAAAGATTTTTTCTTTTTTAATGAACAACCCATGTACTATAAAGATTAACCCAATTTAACCCCCCCTCCCTTTTTACCAATAAAAGGAGGATATTACCAGAAGTATTGTACGTATGTCAAGTATGTCAAATGCCTTACTTACACCATCACATCACCAATCTCCATCACCCCCCCTCCGCCAGGAGTCGGTAGTATCCACGGCAGTAATGAGGCCGGCCGTCCGGAGGGGGCTGTTGATGAGGAGGAGATCATGACTGATAGCGCCAAAAAATGACTAATCTAATCCACAATTTCTAAGAATCCGATCTTTCAATCTGGTTTAAGGATCTAGTAGAATACCAACGGATTTTCCTAAATTGCACTTACTCCCTGTTAGAAATATTCTTGCATTCTACTTTTCAAAGTTTAGGATTAATAGATGTGGAATCAAAATTGATTAAAGCTCTGCTTCTGCCTATGATTGAAACTTTGGAAACCTTGTTAGAATTAGGAATGGAAAAAGAGATCCCAATTGGGCAATAAGAGATTCAGAAACGTAAATCCACTGATTAAACTCTTTTTCTCTTTTTCTGTACAATTAACGTGAAAAGCGATTTACATCCAAACACCTCCCCAATATATACTTCACTCGCCGGATCCCACTCGGTCTCCCCCCGAGTCAAACCGCACAACCGCAGAGTTCAAGCTCAAACTCGGGTCATTTCCACCAAAAAAACTCCTCCAGACGACTTAAGCCACCGGCTCTCAGCTCCTGGCCCAACAGTTCAAGTACATGACTCGCCGGAGAGACCTCTCGCCTGCTTCGGCCTCTCGTCGGCTCAGAATTCCCCAATAATCCGGCCGCTCATCAATCCCGATCAATCCCGGATATGGGCCGAGATCCGTCCGAGTCTTGACGGAGAAGAAATTTCTTTTTTCCGAGTTGAAGGGATTTATTGCCGGGTTTCACTTTACTCCCCTGGACTGCGGCCTTGCACCCACGGCACGCTCGCCCCCCGCCCCCCCATCAAATCCGGTTCAGATAGATCATCCTTTCGGCATCCTCGCCTAAATTCCGATTAGGTCGGTGTACTTTGTACGGAATATCGGGTTCGATCAATAGCTGTTTTGTGATGAGTGTGTGAATAAATGGGAGAAGAGTGAGATTTATAGGGACGAGGAGGAGAGGGGAGAACGGGATTTGGAAAAAGTGGTGGTTTGTGAAACCGGGGCTGGTTTCTGAATCTTAGTTTTACGATTGATGCGATTGGTGGGCCAGGTGGGGGCCCAGGTTTTTTTGGATTTTTCTGAGTATTTCTCCAAGAAGATAATATCGGGTAAGTTGCCGAAGAAATTATATGTGAGGATTAAAGGTAGCCATGGTTAGGTGTTTACCGTGTTTCGTCGATTGAAGTTAATTTTTAAAAATTAGTAGATAAAAAACAAAGGGGAAGAAGAGATAGTCGTTATGTGATTTTTTTTTTTAATATTTTAATTTTTAAGAATTGAATATATAAAAAAATTAATTAGATATTAAGAATTATCATAACATTATTTTTTTACTTTAATGATTTACTTGATTTAATACTTATTATTTAATCATGTTTTTATAAAGAATTAATATTTTTAAAAAGCAATAATATTAATTATTTATTCGACAAAAACCAATTGTTGAGTTTAATAAGATTTTATATGATAAGGAGTACTTGTTAGAATTCTGAAAGATTTTAATTTAGTTTGTCTCTGTTTCCTTTTCATGAGGGTACACTGGAGATTAGATGCAGTATTGCCTGAATTTTTTTTTTTTTTTTTTTTGTTGCTGTCCTTTGTGCAGTGACATGGATTGCTCACTACCCCACTTAGTTTCATTAATATCTAAATTAATTTGATTGTGAAGTTCACCAAATTAAACACAAAATAGGATATTAATAATAAGAAAACAATTTTTTACAAGTTAGTTTGTAAAAAATTTCTTACAAATTTGTCTTTAAAATTGACAGTACGTATCTTTAGCATGTGAAAAAAGTATAATATATTTGTCTTAATAAAATGTGTTTTTCACTTTTTTGTTTTACGTACAGCTTCAAGGACTCTTTTCGTTATTAAAGGCTGAGTTGTATGAAATTTGTCCTAATTAAAAATAAAACAGTTTATTTAAATTGGGCTGGAGTTTTTTTTTTTTTTTTAAAAAAAATAATCAATCAAATTGATATTTATTTTGAAAATTATTTCTTCTTCACATGCATTTTAAATAAATATAAGTAAAAAATTACATCATTTATTAAAATATATGTACATAATTAAAAATGCATACGAATGGAGGATTATGTGCTATAAAAAATATATGTTAATTTAAATGACTGATTTGAATTTTTTTTTTTTTCTACCTAATTTAAAATAAAAATTTATCTTAAGAACAAGTCGGTTTCTAAATTTAATGTGATAAAACTGAGCTTTCATGTAAGTCATGACAGCTACGAAAAACACTTAAAAAAGAAAAGAAAAATATTTTTATTATATATTTTTAGCCATGATCTTTGGGAGTAGTCTAAATCACGACAAAGAGAGATCAATAATGGCAACAGCCAACCATAGCAATTATAGGGCACTATAGCGATAAGAGAAGTTTAAAAATCGCGAATATCAGCAATGTCGCGATATCTCTCGTATATAATGGAGTGATAATGTATCACATGGAGGATGGAACAGGTTGGCGGGCTATATCCTTAAGGAGATCAATGACTCATATCCATTCCCACCAACCTTTGTCCTCTCACTTTCAGCGTGGGTCCACTGTCACATAAAGTTTTATTTTTTTTTTCTATTGTTTGTCCACAGTTCTATGTCTTTTAGTGAAATAGGAATAAATCACGTCTCATCACATTATGCTACGTTCAGGCATAATTACACAACGTATAAAAATATGGATAAAATATGGTGTAATGCATAATACCATTTTATATACCGTTATAATGCTAGGGTAAAAATAAAGAGGCTTAAGTAACGTTTTTTTTTTCTTTAATACATTCACTGTCAACCATGTACATGGGTGTTAATATGGTGAATAAATTTTGACTTTGAGAATCTGTAAGGCTGTATCTATAGGGTGAAGTGATAAAAGAAAATAAAAGAGAAAAAGGTGGAAGAAAAGAGAAAAAAAGTGAGGAAATGAAAGAAAGAAAAAGTATTAAGTGCAATAAAAAGGAAAAAAAAAATCTATTAATTTTAAAAGTTAATAAGTAAAGGTAAATAAATGATGTAATAAGATTTAATGAAATTCCTAACTAATGAAAAGATTAAATTAAATTGCAGTATTTGCCAGTAATGTGTTCACATCTGTAACCTACAAGAACTGTAAGTATAAATTACTTATTGAGAAATGATACTGATTTTCATAATATAATGATTACAGATTTATTTATTGACCGTATAAAACTGTTTGCGTGTGATTGATGCATATTGTGAATACTGTTGTGACTAATAAATATGTTAATAACAAAACTGGTGAGTAGCAGGGGGTGATGGTTGCCAGTGGAACCTTAGGCTTCCATAAAAGATTTAATAATAACAAGACTGAGACCATAAGCTTCTAGTAGCAAACAAATAAGCTTTATATGGAGGGAATGTCGGCTTCAAAAATATCCGTTAACCGAGTGTCGACTCTTCATAAGTAGAATGAAAGAAAATAAATAAGACTTTGCATTTAAAACTGTCATTTCATCTCATTATTGTTTTATTGCTTTAAACGTATATAGCTGAAGTTATATTATTTATTAACTCTTCATATGCTTATTTTATCAACTGTTTAAATGGTTTCCGTTTGAAAATCTCTTTAGTTGGCATAATAATCACATGAAGAGGTTATTTTCATAGTGTGATAACTAATAAAATTAGTAATCCTTATATTTATTGAAACAGTTAATTCACTTAGTTGCTTATGTTATTGTGATAATGTCTACAATTACATAGATACATATGCAAGTTTGAAGGAAATGATCAGATTGACCAAGATCTATATGCTGACATTTGTGGATGGGGCTAGTTATTGCCTCTACGTCATGATAAACTACCTTGTTTAGTCTATTATTTTCTATGTATTAGTTTTTTGTTTTATGTACATATTTACCTTTTTATGCAATACTTTTTGAGTATTGTATTAACCTTCTAATTACTTTTGCTTAAGTGCTGCCTGGCACATATGCTATTATTTTAGTATGTATTTAAATTCTCATAATCTTTATATTTAGTCAATTAAGGTTTATATAGAAGCTTTGAAGTGTTATGTGAGAATTACCTCTATCATTCAAAAAAATATATTCTGCTATGAGATGTCATTATCTATAATGTAGTAATGTCATGTGGATTATCTG
>FXXK01003142.1:0-11209 GCA_900184695.1 Betula pendula
AGAGAGATCTCTTGTTCTGGCCTATAGTGGTGTGTTTTTTTTTTGAGAAATTTTGGTTGGTGATTTGGTGGTGCTTGATTTTTGGATACTTTCCTCTTGTTCGTGAACCATGTAACTTGGTGAATTTCCAATACCAAACCCAAATCCCATCTCCATGTTGCCAAACACAATGTGATGTTTATTTTGTGTGGGATAGGAGAGACAATTCCTTCGAATCCTTTTGCAATTTTCCATCATTTCATCAACGAGCACTTTTGTCAAGTCCAGGACATAGCTCTGTTGCATTACAAATTGACCACAGCCTTTCCCATTGTCTTAAGTAGCTGATCAGCTTTAATCCTTGCCAATTGATACTCCAATGCCATAGAATTTCCTATTTATTATTTCCAGTTTGTTTTAACGAATTTATGCAGCAAGTAACATGGCCATATTCTTATGTAAGTAGCTGATCAGCTTTAAAACTTGCCAATTGATACTCCAGATGCCATAGAACAACTTACGACATGGAGCTAGCAATTCTGATGTGGTGGTGATGGTGGGCTCTGTTCGCTTGATGTCTTAGAACATTTTTGATTGTGCATCTGCAGTTTAATATGATTATCTTGGTCTTCAAGAAGCAACAAAATGCTCGTGTCATATTTAGTTACACTTTCCTTCCAACTATATTTATTCATACCTTTTTATTTTCCAGGATTTCTTTTTCTTTTTCAAATTTAGTGATTCTGCATGTAATGTTACAAACGTTAAAGTCTTTCCCATAGATGTGAGGAAAGTGTAACTAAATTTGAAGTCTTTCCCAAACGTGATGTGTAACTAAGTTTGGTGGGGTGTTTTTAATTCTGAAAGATGGGGGTAGAACATTTTTTTCTACCGGATGTAGCATTGGTAATTTCTGAAATAGCTTCCGAGGACATTCATTTCAACAATCTGTAATGAATGACTGAACAACTTTTCATATTTTAACATCTGCAGAAATTTGAGCTGAAGCGAAATCCCTTCCTTCTTCAGCTAATTGGAAACCTGCCAGAAGAAGAGCTTGAGAGATCAAGTCCGGCAGCAAAACTAAACGGCTATGCTGCAGACCTTTGCAAAGATAAATGACAACATGAGAAAAGGTTAGCCTATTTTAAGAGAAGTGTAGCTTGCTTTTGTGACGTAGTGGAAAACTTGGTAAAACAAATCACAAACCCGAAAGCTTAGAAATAATAAATTCTGCAGAGTGTTTGAGAGAAAATTTTCTTATTGATAAATATCTAATTAGTTGTCTGTTTACAATGAAACTCACATATTTATACTAGTGGGAAATATTAAAAAGGAAGTAAACTTAGTCTTAGTAGAACAAGTAAACATAATCTTAGTAAAACAAGTAAACAGAATCCTAGTAAGAAAAGAAATAATTACAGGTCTACAAAAGAAAGGAAAGGAAAATAAATATAACCTTGAAAAGGAAAAAAATAAATTTTTAATAAAACTTTATTTATTTATTTTTTTCGTCCTATATCAGTCTCCCCTTCTTGAAAAGAATTTAATAAATATAACCTTGAAAAGGAAAAAAATAAATTTTTAATAAAACTTTATTTATTTATTTTTTTCGTCCTATATCAGTCTCCCCTTCTTGAAAAGAATTTGTCCTCGAGTTAAGTTCTGAATCCTCTGACAGAAAATACTCAAAGATACATTGAATGCTGAGGATATGGCCAATCTTCTTTCCTTATATACGTTCACTGTTTGAATTTGAACAAAATTTTTTTTAAACGGTGCTTTCTCAATACGTTATTTGTTATTTTTTTTTTTATTTTGAAATTTACCAAAAATATGAGTAAATTTGGTCCTACATCAAACACTCCTAGTTGAAAAAAACTCGTCCTAAAGTTTTCTTTGAGATATAATATGCGCGACTCCTCTAAAAAAAGATATTTCAAATAATCTACGTAAATAGCATCAAAACACGTATACGTAGATTGTATAGCATTCAAATCCTACCGGTGTCCACTGGCCACAAAACCCACTCATGGTGACATACTGCCATACCTAATAAATTAATATAACATCTCTCACTACGCTCATTATAAAAGATAAATAACAGCTAACAACAAAATATGGAGGTGAAACTCAAGTAAATGGTACAAAATTCCTGCCCAGTGTCAATTCTCAATGCGCTTGTCGCCAATAGTAAATGACTATCTGCCTAGTTGGCCTATTGTATTGTGTGTCGAAAGATGAAATGGCTTCAAAGGGACACGTTGCAATCAAGCCTATCTTTGAGAAACGCTACAGACTAACTATGTTTGCTAACTTCTGTTTTTTTTTTTTTCACTTTTCAAAATTAACCCCACTTTTAATATTTTATCAATCACTTTTTAATAATTTTTTTTACTTTTTATATCATATCACTCACTTTTTATTATTATTCAAATAAAAAACTTACTAAGAAAAAAAACCTTTTCACTTTTCTATACAAAAAATTCACAACATTATCTTTACTTTATATCATATTAATTACTATTCTAAAAAAAAAAAAAAATCCCTAAACACACCCTTAATCCCTAATACAAAACAACCATAGACCACCACATCTATTACACTAAAAAACTAAGAATACAAGCAAAATCATCAAATAAATCAGCTACATAGGCAGGAACAAGTAAAATACAAATAAAAAAAAATCCAAAAATCAAAACGGAAAATAAACCAAACAGAAAATCAGATATAACATCTCCCAGCAACAAATATGTAATCCAAATTAAACAAAACCAACAACCCAGAAACCCCAAAGCAAAAAATATAAGCAAATCATCAAACACATCAGCTACACAAACAAACATGTAAAACAACACCACAAATCCAAAAGCCAAACGGGGAAACAATAGCCAAACCACCATTTCCACAAAGAAAAGAAACCCAAAAAAGAGTACAATGAAATGATGTTACCTGCTTGTTAATCTCAACCCCTTTATGCTTAGAAAAAAAAAAACCCTTTTCAGATCGTTTTCACCAAAGATTTAACTAGGCGGAGATTTAACTTAATCAAGACTTCTACCCAAACCAGCAAAGCAAGAGAAATCGTGAAGACTACATTTCAGAGGCTGAAGACCCAAACTGTCGGCTGTGGACAAGAGAGAGGGAGAGGAGTTCCAATTGAGTCGCTGGTGGAGAAAACGCCCAAACGCCGATGTAGGAGGGAGGCGTTGCGTTGCGCTACGGT
This sequence comes from Betula pendula, assembly GCA_900184695.1. Lineage (NCBI taxonomy): Eukaryota > Viridiplantae > Streptophyta > Magnoliopsida > Fagales > Betulaceae > Betula > Betula pendula. The sequence continues at coordinate 3,206 of FXXK01003142.1, forward strand.
GGAGTAGTTGCGCAGAGAGGGAGAGAGAGAGATAGAGGGGGTTTCAAAATTTAGGGGAAAATGAAATTCCCTCTGGTTTTTCAAGTATATCTCATTAAAAACAAAAAGAGAAAAAAAAGAGACCCGACTCTCTGAGTCTCTCTTTCCTTTCAAGGCTTTTGCAAAACAACGGAGATGGCTTCGTCTTGGTGTACTGCTGATGTTATGAAGAGGATCTTTGTTGGTTTTCAAGTAGTTTTTTATGGTGAGGCACTGATGAATTTTATTGAATAAGGCTAAAGCAATCATTGGAGGGCTTTGTTAAGAACTTCGTGACTTTGAAAAACTACATTTGTAAAAATTGAGAACATATATGGCAAAAATTAATTCCTTTGTTCTCTCAAATGCACATTGCATCTCTTCATTATGTTATAGTCTTATTTGTTTAATTGGTTATCATATTGGTATCTATTTTCTTCCTTCTTCTTCTTCGTATACATCACTCGTAACATCCGTAATGGTTTTTTTTTTTTGGTCTCTATTGGATTTTAAAATCCTCTTAGGGAATAATAACGTCTTTCTTGATCGGTTTGACTAATTTGGTTTCTGCAGAACCTGCTTACTTTTTGTCAGTGTGAATGAGAACTTTATTGTTACTAGTTTTTTCTTTTCAGTAGTACGTGTTTGCAGATTTATATACTCTTATTCAAGTAGTACTCTCTTCCTCCCACCTCTCTCCCTCCCCCCCCCCCCTTTTTTTTTGTCTCTTTTATGGTTTATTGATGCTTAATATATATTTATAATCTATTTCAGGTGCTCGAAGAAATAAGGCCCTATCTAGTTGGAGCAGCTGGTGAATCTCTTGAACTTGTATCAATTGAGGAGCCAATAGCAAAAGTTCGATAACAGGACCAGCCGCAGGGGTGATGACTGTTCGTGGCTGTTACCACAGAAACTTCTGAGAAAATTCCATCAATCGCAGCAGTTCAACTTGTGTAAATCCTTGGTAGAAACCATAAGAAATACTCCCCTCGTATTCTTGCGATTTTTTGCCCTCAAGTCTTGCAAGTAAAGAGTGTCTATGGAACTCTGTAAAACCTTGGTGGTAGTTTCATAGAATATGTACAGTTTAAATGAGCAAATTATTGTTAGTGGAAACGTGAGAGCCGACATATGTAGAGGCTGTATCTGATGCATCGTTCTGCAGAAGAAAATCTTAGCCATTTCCATGTTTAAACTTGTTATATTTGTTTTGATCTTATAAACCCAAAGCTCCTAGTATATGACTTGAGACCTGCATATGGGTACGTACTGACAAAGTTTTCTGTAATTCCTCTGTTGATAGAACTATCCATGCACGCAAAAGAAATTCGCTGACTTTGGTTTTGCATGCTGTTTAGGGATAAAGCTTTCCTCAATTTTGGGTTTGAAGAATTTTCAATCTATTAAATTAACATGTATCTAAAATACATGTAATTCAGTTTAATAGTTATGATTGGAGAAATTGGATTTCGAAATTTTTTTTTTCAATCCAGTTTGGACTTGTAAATGGCTTGCTCCATCATAAGTAATAGATTTAACATATTTTTAGTGGACACATGTTAATTTAATAGACAGAATTGGAAGGAAAATTTCTTCAATCCAATCCACTTCCATACAAGGTCTCTCCATCCCTTTTGTCGTTGGTTGATATTTAGTCCCAGGTAAGCCTTGACAGCAAAAGCAATGGTTGCTTGCCTCAGGTTCGTTTGTATTTTTGCACTGTTGTTTTCGTTTTGAGTTTATTGTTAGAGAACTCACCCATTTTTCAATGCTTTGTATTTTCGTAGGATCTCTCATTCTCTCATTCTTCTGGATCAAGAGTAGTAAAGATCCTCCCTTGTAACCCTTTCTTTAATCAATTAAAAAAAAAACAAAAAGGTAAAAAAGTTCGTCACATATTTAGTTGATAAGGTTCATTTGTATTTTCGCACTGTTGTTTATCTAGTTGATAGCAGGCTAAATGTGTGGCGTCCAATTGCAAGTCAGCCCAATACTTCCAACCACGTTAATGTCCCACTTGGTTACAAACTCAAATTACAAAGCTCGTCGTAAGCAATGATAAGTGTAACGAATTATAAATAAGAATATTTTATTGTATTTTACCAATATGGGACAATATACACACGTAAGTCAATAATTTACGTTCCCTCTTTCTCACTTTAATTTGATATCTGGCTGGGGTTTCAAACTATTCATCAATACGTCACTGAGTTTTGGTTCTCTTCTCCTTCTTACAGTGATTTGGGGGGGCGTCTTGTGCGCTGAATTTTACGTGTTTCAATGTGCCACGGTCTTGCACGTAAGCCCATGTTCTAATGGCTTTTCTATGGTTTATAATTTGTATATATACATCTTTCATTTTGTTGGTTTATTGAGGCTAAAATGGTTTTGGGTTTGTACACAATTTTTTTCATACTAAAACACTATACCTATGTTTGCTATTCTGGTAGATGTATGAATTCATATATGCATGTTTTCCTTATGGTTTTTTTTTTTGGATGAATAAGAGAGAAATTTCATTCAACAAAGCTTGGAAACCAATACAACAAACCAGCAAAACTGCTGGAAAGCAAACAGAAACCAAGGGGAGAAGACAGCCTACTCCCATAACAACTCTAACTACTCAGTTGCTGAAAATTCAGAGCAAAACCAAAACAAGAAATTAGAACACCAGAATCATAGCTTAGACAAGGCCTTCCAAGGAAATGTTCCAATTTTGACAGAGCATGGCATTTTCTTGGCTGCCTTTGAAGCGACCACAGCCCAAGATCCTGGACCTTACTTCCCAAATGATCAGTTTCATAAGTTGTTCCTTTGTGTTGGAAACGTTATTGTGTTTTATATCATTTCGGTTGTCTGTGAAGAACTTGATTAGCAACAGAAGACGACGGATGCCCAAGTTTGGAATGCCATACACTAAGAGGAGCCTTGACACCAAACAATGCTGTGTGAATTCGAGCTTTGTTGAGAGAAGCCAAGTTGGGTCGGATGGGGTAGAGACCACCTTCACTCTTGCTGTCTAGTAGGGTGAGACCCATTTGATTGTCCTTAATAAAGAAATGAGAGTCAGCAAGAATAAAAAAAACAATTATTATCCTTACAAAATTGGTTAATAGACAAAAGGTTAGCAACAACTTGAGGGCATCGAAAAACATGATGCATATGTAGGGTGGCTTGGGGCGTTGGAAAGAATGAAGAGCTAGTGTGTGTAATCTGCAAAGCTGAGCCATTACTCACAGCAATGGTGTTAGACCCAATGTATGGTTCAGTGAGCTGGAGAGCTTCAATGTATGGGGTTAGGTGGTGATTAGCACCATTGTCTGCATACCAGGTAGAATCATCGGGTTGAGCAGTGGAGTGAGTTACCATAGCAGCTAATTGAATAGGGGATGGCGACCTTGCTAGGCGTAGTCCATCCAATGATAACAATCTAATGCACTATGACTAAATTTTCCACATATCTGACACGTTGGACGTGGGGCAGAGAGGTGACTCTGCTGCTGTGAGGGCCTAAGAGGCTGGGGAGACCTTTGATTTTGTTGAGACCCATGCTGCTGTAGAGGAGCGTTGGAGTTCTTCTTGGAAAAATTGTTGCGGAATGGGGGGCACTATTGCTTCTTGTTGAAGTAATGAGGAGATGGCTTGGCAGAGAGGAAAGCCATGGAGGATCTGGAGCAATACGTTGCTGTTGGGCATTAAGGAGATGCTCAAAGGAAAGCAACTCAGCTTGAAAGTCATCAAAGGTGAGTGATTGGGCCTGAGAGAGTAAGGAGAATGAGGTTACAAATGGATTGTAGGTTGGATGCAGACCACCAATGATGTAGTTGATAATTGATCATCCCTAATCTGATTCCCAATGGTAGCAAGTTGATGAACAAGATGTTGTACTGTGTTGATGAAAACACCACAAGTGATGGAGCCCTGTTGGAGCGTTTGTAAGTCACGCTGAAGTTGGGCAATTCGTGTCCTAGATTGAGAAGCAAATTTGGTGGACAAAAATTGCCACACCATATGAGCGGTCCGAAGACCATAAACAATAGATAGTACCGCCTCAGAGAGAGTGGAATTGATCTAGTTGAGAGTAAATTGATCTCTTTTAACCCAGAGGGTGTATGCTAGATTGACAGTAGCTGCAGTAGGAGAGGCTGTCGTAGCAGGAAACACAACAAGATACTTAAATGGGCACAGTTCTGTACCATCAACGACACCCATCAGATCATTGATAATAAAATTAGGCTCAAAGAGAAATAACCACATTAGGTAGTTAGAGGTGCCAGCTAGCTTGATATAGACTAGATCGGCAACATTAGGAATAATAAAGGTAGGAGCAGCAAATGAAGACACCAAAGGATCATGAGAAAAAAGAAAAAAAATAAGCGTGAGCTTTTAGAAGAGCTTTTAGAAGAGCTTTGTTTATTATTAATGTTAGAACTTTCTTTGTTCAATCGTTCAATGGAAAACTTTGAGCAAATAAAAAGAAAGAAAAGAAATTAGAAAGATTAACATAATATAATTATTAGAAAAATAAAAGAGCTATAATCCAAAAAAAGAAATGATATTTTAGTAGGGACTAAGATCTCTCCATTTCAACTAGCCGGTTAAGCCAAATAAGGAGGTAAAAGCGTATAACATAGAGTCGACGTTTTCTCCATTAGATTCTTTTGGCCTAACTGGCTCCTCTCCATTCGATCTTTTTCTGTTTAGCAGGACACATAACATAGAGGCGTTTAATGGTCTACCACACATTTAATGTCATAAAGAAAGAAAAAAGGGAAAATTACATTTAGTTTTCTTGGTCTTTCATTTTGTTATAAGAACAGAGTTTTTCTCCAAACTTGGTTGGAAGAATTTCTTTTAACCTCATCTATAAAAACAACATGTGTTCCTTTGCATGTGAGAATCACATGCTTTTTTTAATTGTAAGGATAAAGTTGAAAAAAACTTATAAAAAATATATGTGCTTTTTTCAAATTTGTCCTTACAATTAAAAAAAAACATGTGCTTTTCACATGCAAAGGAATTCATGTCATTTTTATAGACGAAGTTGAATAAAATTCTTTCAATCCAATTTAGAGAAAAACTATGTCCTTGTTGTAATGCATGTTCCATTAGGATTGCAATCTCTCTTTTATGTTTTCAAATGCATAAAAGTACCGTATATTAAAAAACAATTAAAAAAAAAAAAAAACTTGGAAAAAAATGACCCACAACCACGTTGTCAGTTTTTTTTTTTTTGAAATTTTTATGGTTCTAAGGTTTGTTTTTTAGAATTTTTATATTACAAAAGGTATTGTAGTTATTTTTAGTCGTAGAAGAGAAACATTGAAACCTATTGATGAGTAGGTATATTAACTAAATTAAAAGATTAAGAAAATATTATAAATTGAGTTGTAGATGGGGGACTAAGTGTAATTTTTTTTTTTGAAAAAAGAAAACAATGTAAATCAAATAACAAAGAAAGGAATTTCGCTTCAATATGATTAATTTCATGGAGAATGCTTTGGAAAAAGAGAGATTAAAAAAAAAAAAAAGAAGAAGAAGAAGAACGGAGGAAAGGAATAGGATAATCTCATGAACATGCTTTAGAAAAAGAGAGATAACAATCAAAAAGTGTATTGTAGAAAAAAAAAAAAAATCCTCTATCGATGAGTGGACTGTAGAAAATATAAAGGTGTTTGGCCACCTTCCTTTAAAAGAGAGAAAACAATCAAAAAGTGTATTGTAGAAAAAATAAAAAAACCATCTCCTCTTCTATCGATGAAAAAAAAAACATCTATCGATGAGTGGACTGTAGAAAATTTAAAGGTGTTTGGCCACCTTCCTTTTCTTTACATTATTGACGTCCATCACTCCAGTAGATTGTCTCCATGTGGAAATGGAATAATTATAGACAAACAGCTCATGTTTGTCAAAGCAATTAGAAACCCATCAAGCTTTACCATCTTGGCAGTTGCAGTAACAAGTTTTGAGACTACTCATCAAGCTTTCAAACGAGAAACCCAAACTGCTTTGAGTGCTTGATTGTCCTTGCATCGTTTCTCGACCATGGCAGTGGGAGAGCTCTTTCTTTCTGCGTTCCTCCAAGTCCTGTTTGACCGTCTGGGATCTCGTGAGTTGCTGAACTTTGTATGCAGAGAGGGACTTCGAAAGAAGCTGGACAGGTGGAGTGAGACGTTAAAAGGAATTGAGGCTGTCCTTGCTGATGCGGATGAGAAGCAACATACTGAGAGTGCAGTGAAAAAGTGGTTGGATGATCTCAGAGACTTGGCTTACGATTTGGAAGACATACTGGATGAGTTTTTCACAGAAGCTATGCGTCTGCAATGCACAAGTAAGGTACAGAACCTCATCCCTGCTTTTTGTACTGGCTTTACTCCGTGTGCTGTTAAAGTCAACATGAGGTTGGAGTCAAAGATAAATGAGATCACTGGGCGATTCAACCATATCGTGAAGCAAAAGGATGATTTAAAATTGAGTAGTGAAAATGTTGATAGGAGGTCATACAGAACAAGAGAGACACTGGCCCCAACTTCTGTAGTGACTAAAGCTCATGTTTATGGTAGGGAAAAAGATAAAGAGGCTCTACTTGAATTTTTGCTTGGTGAAAAACGTAGTGATGCTCAACTCTCTGTAATTCCTATAATTGGTATGGGGGGTATGGGTAAGACAACTCTTGCCCAGCTTGTGTACAATGATGAAAAAGTGCAAAGCTTTTTTGATCTCAAGGCATGGGCTTGTGTATCCGAAGACTTCAATGTTGTTAGGGTGACAAAAACAATTCTAAAATCTGTTTCAGCAAGTTGTGATGACAATGATTTGAATTTGTTGCAAGTCAAACTAAAGGAGAATCTGAGAGGAAAGAAGTTTCTAGTCATTCTGGATGATCTTTGGAATGAGAATTATCATGATTGGACTATTTTACGTGCCCCTTTTGAAGCAGGGGCTCCGGGAAGTACGATTATTGTCACAACTCGCAATCAGGGAGTTTCATCAAAGACAAGTACCATTCAGGCTTACTCTTTGAAAGAGTTGTCAAATGATTTTTGTTTGTCTATTTTGGCCCATCATGCATTGGGGACAAGGGACTTTTGCGAACATCTAAACCTCAAAGATATTGCTGAGGCAATAGTTAGAAGGTGTAAAGGCTCTCCTTTGGTAACAAAAGTACTCGGAGGTGTCTTACGCAATAAAATGGATCGTGATGAGTGGGAAAGAGTATTGAAGAGCAAGATATGGGGTTTACCTGAAGTGGAAAGCGAAATTGCTCCAGCTCTTATGCTGAGCTATTACCATCTCCCTTCAAATTTGAAGAGGTGCTTTGCGTATTGTTCAATACTTCCCAAGGACTATGAATTTAAGGAGGAGGAGATGGTTCTATTATGGATGGCAGAAGGTTTAATTCAGACACCGGAAGATGGAAAACGAATGGAAGATTTGGGTATTGAGTATTTTCGCAATTTGTTGGCAAGGTCATTTTTTCAGCAATCATTCAAGGATGAATCACGATTTCTAATGCATGACCTCATCAACGATTTGGCTCAATGGGTTGCAGGAGATATATGCTTTAAAATGGAGGATAGAGTAGGGGGTCATAATGGAAAGAAACCTTCTAGAAAGGCTCGACATTCGTCTTACTTGAGTGGTTCCTATGATGGCATTCAAAAGTTTGAGGTCTTTTATGATCTCACATGTTTACGAACCTTCCTGCCTTTTATGCTTTCCAATCTAAGCGGGTGTCACTTGACTAGTGATGTTCCTCTTAAATTGTTGCCAAAATTACGACGCTTGAGGGTGCTCTCTTTGAGTGGATTCTGCAAATTTGAGCTACCAGAATCAATTGGTGATCTGAAGCATCTACGATTCCTTAAGCTTTATCACTTATACGACATCAGAAGCTTGCCTGAATCAATAGCCACTCTATACAATTTACAGACATTGATCTTGGAGCAATGTTTTTCTCTAAAGAAATTACCTTCAAAGTTC
>FXXK01003144.1:0-11696 GCA_900184695.1 Betula pendula
TAAACATGTTATAGAAGGTCTATAGAGTTACTAAGAAGCTCTACATACCGAACACCAAACACCAAACACCAAATACAAATTAGTAGTACTGGATGAACCCTATAACACAAAGTACCTGAGAAGGCATCTGGGATGGAAGGAATGTATTTGGTGGTTCATACATGGTAGGAGCTCCAATCTCCTCCACAAGGAGGACACCTACAATTTCCACCATATGGACTGCTAGGAACACTTGGCTGCAATTGTCTGGTGTTATTTCCACAGTAGGAAACATCATTTGAAAAACACATATAAGAATCCCTCAGAGCAACACAAATAAATTAGCAATTAAATAAGAGCTAAAACCTCTATATCACATAGAAAAGAGATGCACGATAAAAGCACCTGATGATATTATCAAGGAGCATCAACTAAGTCAAAATTGGATTGATTAGCACCATTTACTGCTACACCTTGTGTTTGAGAGTTTCCAAAACACAGCCCTGGCTTCTTTTTCTGCATCAAACATAAAGCATATTCGCAACAGGAACCACATATTGAAAAAACTAGAGAAGTCATCCATCTTAGAAAGATTTTATGAAAACTGAATTGCTCTATACATCAAGTGAATTAAATTTTCCAGTATAATAAATAAACAAAATCAGATCTCTTAGATGATTTTTGTTGATCTCATTTCAATATCAATATAATGAGATTCCACTAATTCAGTTATGACTATGCATGGCTAATTGTAGACAGCAACATAAAATACAAGCCCCAAAAGACATCAAACAATTTTCTATGAGTAGAGACTATATCCCTTGCAATTGTTAAAAATTATTCTCATGGATGTTGCTTATCACTCCCAACTTGTAATATGGTTGAGCAGTCATTCAATCAATAAACAGAAAAAGCTATGCTGAGCAAAACTTGTCACTATTGTGGAACAATGACAGTGGTGTTGGCGCATACAAAGTTGAATTATTGAAGAACATGCTGAACACACAAAAACTCTAGTTTCTGACAGTATATCAAAGATATTGCCAAAAGCACATACCGGTTTCTGTAGAGTGCAACACGATCCCTTAACATCAAAAGTTTAGATGACAATTCTGGCGTGCACAAGCATTTAAGGTACTCCATTGCTGCGGTTAAAAGCCCTTGTCTTCTTAATATTTCAATATATTTCTCAACAAGCTTACACAAAGATGCACTGAATCACTTTTGCCTAGTTGCCAGGCAAAGACAATGGCTTTTCCATCAAATCCTAATCAAATACTAAAACAACAAGCCTTATAGCAAGAATATACATATCTAAATGCATCTCTAAAGTACTGAGTAACCTGAAGAAGGTCAACATGGGATTCCCTTTGCGCTTAGTTCGAAGACTCGACCAAACTTCCACTGTTTTATCAATATGTCCCATGCATATGCAGCAAAGAGTAGTAGCCAATGTGTTACAACCGATCATTAGTATAGAAGCAAGTGTGTCACTGAGCATAGTCCATTCCTCTGTCTGCAATAACCGTTCATCAATGATAATTAAAGAAACACATAAATAGATTGTAGTAGATATGGAAAAACCTCATGATCAAGGCGGCTTATCTTACCACCTGTTTACAAACTATTATTGTCAAAGCAAGAGAGCTTATAACTTCACAGCATCCTGTTTTGCAGCGGACTATCAACAATCATCAGTTCGCCAACTGTTTGACTGGAGCGCTGGGACCTTAGCACAGCCACTACATCCAAAGACCGAAACAAAACAAAATTTGGCCACAACAAGCAAGTAAAAGCTCTTTATGTTCAGATTTTCAAAGCAAAAATAGAATTCACAAATTTAAACATAAATGAAGACCATAAGCAGCAAAACTCACCACCCCCTACAGCACATGGGTGATTACTAGAGGATATTTCTAATGGTCCAACGTTAAGCAGCAAAGTTGCTCTTAGGAAAAATGTGGGGTGGCACACGGTTAACAACAGCAAAATCTACTTCTCCTTGCACCACTTGTGGCCTTAGTTTTAAGTCTGAAGGGATGGTGCATGTCCACAGGCAAGCTTCTTTATGGGGATTTGAACTCTCAACTGGCTTTAGGAAATAATCACTTGATAACCACATCGAAGATTGTTGTTGTATCCATATCCAACTTAAAAAAGAAAACGAGACAAATTATTTTCCCCTTAATTTCAATAATCTGAATTTGATAGATGTTTTTTTTTTCTGCACAATCTGATAAATGAATTTAATTTACTACTATAATTACTCAAAGAAATAAATTTTAAAGGTTCAAAATCATAATAGAATAAGTATCAAATGGGGGGAAAACTCTGCAACAAAATTTTTTTAATCCGGATTTAATAAAAATAGCATATTGAAATAGAAAAAAAGCCATGTAGTTTTTCTTCACAAGATAGAATAGGATCTTTTCTCCGATTTCTTCACAAAGATTCAAATGTTCATTAGAGTAAAATCTGAAAATTTGAACTACCTTTACGTAAGATGAAGGCTCATCTTAAATTGTTGATCCAATATGCTTTTCCATAAGGATGACCCTCCAATGTGAGCAGTAACTAAAGCATCAGCGGTTAGCCCCATTTTATTTGCAGATATGGACTATGCAACAACCTCCTCGTAATTTCCAACAACTAAAGCATGTAAGACACCATCATCAAATTTTGGTTTAGCACTCTCCTCAAATCCATCTGGTTTTAGTTGCAATTTTTCTGAATCATGTGTAGTATTCCCGATAGCAGAGTTACCCTAAGAGCTTGAAAACGGTGTATCATTCATTTTTCCCAATGGACTGACCAAATTGTCTTCAATAAATAAGTTGTGAACATAAACCTGGACAAAGAGGGAAAAATTATCACACAAATGGATCATAAGAGCACAAAGAGACGCTGACCTATGAATATACCTTCGAACCACCAGCTGAAAGACCTGCAGCAAAGGAGCTTGCCATCAAAGCAAAAAGACACCCGGCATGACATTGCACCATTTTGGAGCTCTCAATGGAGCTACACAGGCGAGATGGTTATAAAAAGAGCTATTAAAATACTGAATTCATATGCAATAGAATTGACAATGGAAAAATGATAGGGGTGGGTAAGGATAGCTATAAGTTCTTATTGCATGCATCAACAATCAACTCTTAAATTACTTCTTAGGATGTATAATTTCTTTCTTCTCTCCGTGAACTGATCATTGCTCAAAAACTTTAAAATAAGTTAGTGATTAATTCCTGTTGCAATTCCCAATGAAATTCAAGATTTTGTTTATTTATGCAAAATGATTGGCAAATAGATATAAATACAGAAAATAAAAATAAATAAATAAAAAAATAATTTGTGGAACCTTTTTTTTAAAAAAAAAAAAAATCAGACAAAATAAGCATATTAGATCAAAATGAACAAACGTTCAAAGAAACTCTTAAAATAAAATAAATAAAACAAGTATTCTTGTATTTTTTTTTGCGCATGCTATATCTCTCTTTTTTGTTGTGAAATTTGTTAAAATATAGAACACGAGAGGACCGATGTCAAATAATTGCTTACTGATCTAAGAGAGAGATAAAACAGTCGCATGCTGTGGAAATACCAATTTGACCTCACACAAATGTGCCAACAAAACTGTTTAAAGTCTAATGATGTTCTTATAATGTACATATAGCCTATTGCAAACTATTAATAAGCAACCAAATATTCGGCTAATGAATAAATTTGTGATTCCCCTGTATTTTTCCTTTATTTAGAACGAAATAAAGAAACTATCAATAAGCAAAAATACTATATTGATAAAACAAACTGATAACCTGTATTTTTTTCCTTTATTGATATCCTATTGCAAGCTATCAAAAAGCAACCAAATATAGCTAGACTATAGCCTTTGAATTTTTGCTTGATTTTTGTTAGAGATGAGTACAAGGAATTTGAAAAGTTGATCCAAGAGGACTTGTTGGAGGTGGATGACCGTTTGGAAGAAGAGGAGGTGAGGGTTATAATATAAGAATAATGCTTGTTGTCCATCTTTTTTCTCCATCCTTACATATGTAGCTCTTTTTTTTTTTTTTTTTAAAGAGCTTTCTTTTGCATTTCTGTAGCTCATCTTTATCTACATATGCAAAGATGGACAATAAGCATTACTCATGATATAATCAGTTAAGCATTCAAGTTTGCAATGAGATCAATTCAAAGGCTATAGTCTAGCTATATTTGGTTGCTTATTAATAGTTTGCAATAGGCTATTAATAAAACAGTGCATATATCCTTTATTCAAAACGACTCCCCAGTATTTTTTTCACCAGTCTTAGTGCATGTATATCTTACTTTGTGTCAGGTTATGAGTCCAATCGCTATTATGGTCCAAGTTTGGAGGAATCACTAGATAATTAGCCTAATGGGTAAAAGAAGATGAAAAAAAACTAAGTGAACTTCAGGAAAACTAAACTAAGATACGCAAAATAATTTGTACATCAAAGCCCCACCATTTCATTAACAAAATCCACAATTTGGATGATCAAATAACAGATTGACCTACCACATATAAAAAAACCCCTTTAAATATATATATGAATCAATTATACATTTCCATCATCATCTTGTCCCACACAACCAAGCCATAAATTTTAGATTCAAAATAAACCAAAAACAACACAAGCACCACAACCCAAAACCCAATATAAATTCACACACATAATTAACCAAACCATTCACATAAAACATAATAAAATTGATTCACTTCCCACATGATACTCAAGTTCATCATTCATCCCGATTTTCATTCTTTAGCCGAATAATTGACAAGTAATATTAGAAGAAAAATAAAAACATAACAAAAAAAAAATACCAACGCATGTCTCTCCCATGCCTCAACTATTCATTAATCCAACCAAATTCCACATATTGTCACATATCAACTATCAAAATGAATTCGAGGAGGCTTGGATTCTATAATTGAGTGGTCAATTGTCAAACCATTAGCATGCCGTGTCTCTATTGTAATGATGGGATTGGCTCTACTTTTTTTTAAAGAAAATCTAATTGATCCAAACATATCTCTATGAACAGAAAAGTTGAATTCAATAAAAGGGCAAAGAACAAAATAATCTGAATGGAAAACTACATCTGGACAAAATAATAAAAGGGCAAAGAACAAACTTTCTAGACCATTCAATAAAAGCATGAAATTGAATTCTCTAGTGCCTTTCTTTCAAGTTTCTCCTTTTGAGACTAAATAAAATTTGAATGAACCCTGATCTGGATATATGGTTTTGCACAAGTTGAATTCACCCTGGCCTCACCAAGGTGTTGACCAGGCACCAAATACCATTTACAAGCAAAGTAAACACTAAATGTAACATAAGTTATATTCAAGTCAAAAATGCAATCTGTGTACTAATATGAAAGCAAATCTTCTAGATATTAAACAAGAACCAACACTAACAAAATATTATTTGACTTAACTTTCATGCAGAAGATTAATACACAATGCATAAACTAATTTGGCGCAGTCAATACCAGATGGAATATGCAAAAATCCAGAAGCAAAGGCTGGATGCAGCAGTAATTGCACTGAAAACAGAACACGTCATGTTCCACATCCCACTGCTCGAGAAAGCTGATTGGAAACTTCTCATTTCGGATCAAAACATTCAAAAAAACTCATCACCACTGCACATAGGCAACAGAATAAAATACTAGAGCATTGCATACTTCGAAACATTGATACTTGACTACCAATCAAAAAGAATAGGAAATTATAGGCCGAAACAAATTAGAGAGTCTGCATCATTTCCAATTTTGATTTACATGTGTCCATACTTGGCATTATATAAAGTAATATGTGAATATTTAGTATAAAGAGAAGATTGACCTTATTGCAATCTATTATGCTTTTACAAGTACAAGCTACAATGGAGTAGTTGAAAAATGCTGGAATAAAATCCATGGAAACAGAAACGTAAATGTTTTGGAACCCAACTCGTCACTTTTTCCTGTTCTTTCTTTCTTTTTCTTTTTGGCTTGGAGGCAGGGAGAGTTTAGTAAACCCAACTATCATTTGCAGAAATAAAACAGAAATCAAAAGTGTGAAAGTCTCTGGATGGGAGTTGCCAACAGTAGGTTCCAAACTAATGTAGCAGTAATAAAAGCATTGATATACACAAGAAGCATTACTAACCTTGCCCAAAACCAAGCTCTCCTTCAATAACTCTTTCTGATTTTTATGGACAAAAAATGGACCCAATTTGAATTAAACATGCCCGGTAGCAGAGCTCAGTTTACTACCGTGGCAATAAAAGCAAGCACCAAAAAATTAAGAAAAAGAAAGAGAATGAAAAGCATCCCCATGTATGAACTAAAATGGCAGAACAAGATTGAGCTTCTGAATGTTATTGAATTGGGCTTCTTGAATGTCAACAAGCATCGGTTACCCTTTTAACCCAGCCGACACAAATGAAGAGGGTTGACCATCGCCCATTGAGAAGAAGTGAGTACGAGCTGTTGACGGACTGCAGACCGAATCCATGAGCACACAAGTGGATTTGTATTTCCATTCTAGATGACCTGCTCCAAGCTAAACACCGCTCAGAATCCTACCGATTTGAATCTTCTGGGGCTTTTAATTCGTTTTTTTTTTTTTTTTTTTTTTTATGGACTAAATTAGACAAAGAACTGACTCAAATCCAAACAGGATTATTAAATGAAAATAATGGAAGAATACACAATTGGACAAAGCATTCTGTTCCATATAGAAATTAGCGGTTTTGAAAGAGAAATACCTTTTGCAAATTAATAAATAATTTATGTGGGGTTACGTGAGCAATCTTGCGCCATTCTTCTCCTTCTTTCCTTTCCCACTCTTTCTCCAACAAAGGACAATCGAAGATACGTAGAGTAGGAAGGGAGGCAGGCAGCCCGTCTTCTGGCATGCACTCGAGCTTAGGGCAATTCCAGATACACAATTCTTCAAGAGCAGTGAGGTGTTGAAGCCCCTTTTTGTCCAAAGATTTCAAATTTGGAAAGGTTGCTATGCAAAGAAAGGTAAGACTGGTAGGCAGCAAACCCTCATCTGGAAAAGACTCAACATCTATGCCCCAGATTGTGAATCTTCTAAGACACGAGAGTTTTTGCAAACCCCACCCCATCCGGCTGGCAAAGAGTTTCTCACAACCGGAGATGGAAATTTCATTCAAATTGGAAGGCAATCCTCCTTCAGAAAACGACTCAACCTTTGGACAATATTCTATATCCAATTTCTCAAGAGAGGGCAGTTGCCCAAGCGGGGGCAAGCTGCAACAGTTGTAACAATCTGATAGACGAAGTGATGTTATATTAGAGAATGAAGGATGCCCTACCCAGTCTGGAAAACTTTCACCACTGTAGTAGCTGATAGCAAGACTTTTCAAGTTTGAATGGGGCTGGAGACTATCAAGTACAACCATTTCCCTTTCTATATCCTTGGTATTAAATAGCGACTCAAATCCCCAATCCAATTCCAACTCCTCGAGATACTTCATATCCCTCAAGTTTAAGTCCTCAGCATCCGTAGGAGATCTAACATTTTGGAGGTTCATAATAGAAAGTGATCCCCGCAACTGAAGATTTGTAAGTTTTGCTAACTCTCCAATGCCAGATCCACTGCGTTTGCCGACGATAAATTTAGTTAACGTCTGAAGACATTTTAGTCTATCCAGATGTCTTGGCATCTCCTTCAACCAGTCAGTTCCAGTAATATCAAGATGACGTAAATTAATGAGTCTATACATATCTCTTGGCAAGGCAACAAGACACATACAATGTGATAAATTCAATATTTGCAAATTGCACAACTTACATATGGAATCGGGTAATTTTTTAATCCTAGTGTAAGAAAGGTCCAAATAACGTAGATGTATAAGTTTACCAGTTGAATATGGCAACTTAGTTATGTTGTTATGGTAAGATAGAATGAGCACCCGTAAGCATCTTGTCTTTTGTAATGGAAATTGGGTTTCGAATATGCTTTCCCTGAAGAAATTTAACTCTAGGACAGTGCGCAACCTCTTAGCCTTTTGAAAGCTCGCAAAATTCTCATGAAAAGATAAATGGCGAGTATTGCTTGAAATTTCAGGAGGACAATCATCTGCAAGGCTTACAGTGAATTGTTTAGATATAAATTTTGCCAAATCACTGACAAGATCATGCATTATATATTCATCACAATTGGATTGTTGGAATAACGATCTTGATACAAGAGTAAAGAAGTAATCATCACCAACTTCTTCCATTGTTTTATTTTTGGGTTGCGGCAACAAACCTTCCGCCATCCATATTAAAACTAATTTTTCTTTTTTGAAAGCATAATCCTTTGGAAATATGGAGCAGTATGTAAAGCATCGTTTTAGATGTGGCGAAAGATATTTATAACTTAATCTTAGAGCAGGAATGATGCCTATCTCCTCAATTGGTAAATCCCATAATTCACTTCTCAATACTTTATCCCATTCGTTAACATCTAATTTAGACCACAAGAGAGCCCCAATTGCCTTGATTGCTAAAGGTAGGCCTTTGCACTTTTCTACAATTTTTCTTCCTATTGCTTCTAGTTTTGGATATGCATTAGAGTTACCATCATGAAATGCATATTTTGTAAATAGTGACCAAGAATCTTCTTTTGATAACTCCATTATATGATGAGTTGCACTAGCGTGCATGACTCTTGCAACCTCGAAATCACGTGTTGTTACAATAACTTTACTTCCTTGTGCCCCAAATTTAAAAGCATTACTTAAGATCTCCCATTTGGCATAAGTCTTATCCCATACATCGTCTAAAACAAGTAGGAATTTCTTTCCTATCAACGTCTCATTGAGTTTAATTTGAAGCTGATTCAAATCCTTAATATCACTTAGTTTAATTTGAAGCTGATTTAAATCCTTAATATCACAAGGTGGTAGAGTTATTGCATCTAGAATTGTTTTCATTACTATGAACACGTCAAATGGATCTGAAACACAAACCCATACTGTGAGGTCAAAGTGCTCCTTCACCTTAGTATCATTATATACTAACTGAGTAAGGGTGGTCTTGCCAATCCCTCCCATGCCGACTATGGCAATCACACCTATCTCACTGCCACTTGCATCATCATAGAGCAACGAGTTAATTATCGCCTCCTTATCATTATTCCTACCACAAATGCTAGATTCTTGAATCAAAGAAGTAGTTGGCAGTCTTTCTGATGGATTCCCTCCAACTTCAACACCTTCTCTTAGGCCTAAATTCACTTTTTCTTTTACTAGAAAATCCATTTTGACAAGTAGCTCTTCTATCCTTTTTTCTACCTTCTTGACGAAGCGAAAAGCAGAGATGGGGTTACATACCTTACTTCCAAAGGTTCCAAGTTCAACATCCAACTTGAGTTGCAAGGCTTTTGTAACAATCACATCCAAGACGTCCTCTGCATCATAGGCAGCATCTTTCAGCTCATCAAGCCACACTTTCACATCAGGCTTTGTAAATTGCTTGTCCTCCGCATCTTCAATCACTGCATTCACGGACAACAATTTTATCTTCAACCTCATTAAGAGTCCATCATTGAGTTTTCGTCCATGAAAGAAGTCATCGAACTCTCCGGATGCCATTCTTTGAAAAAACACCTGGAGGTAGGGAGAGAGAACTATGCCTGTAGCTCCAAGTGCAATCTCAGCCATGTTATCTTGTTTGCAAATCCAAGGAAACGAAAGAAGGTGATTGCAAATAGTAGAGCAAAATCAGATTGCAAGGTGTGTTTTTCTTTTACACCGAAGAAGATACATAGGAAACAGCCAACTGGCAATGGGACCCACACGGCCCTACCCAAGTGTTTCTTCTTTGCAATGTTGGAAGAAACCGAAGGAAATGAAGGTGTACATGTGGACGTGAAAAGTCGTGACCACCACGCATTATGTGTTAACGTATTTCGTGGAAGAAGAAGAGTCCAAAGTCTCTCTATTGTGCAAGTTGGACGAAAAAGTCTTCATCAATTGATGTATTAATCACCTTATCTTATTTAAGAGGAACAAGCTTCATACATACAATCGTGGGAGATATTAATATTGGAACACGGCAAGGCTTTACTGTTCATAAAATTTTCAACTGCATGTCTCTCTTCTTTTAAAATACTGAAACCTTATGTCTTACGTACGGTTCTGTTTGTGAGATTGAATACTTATATACAAATAATTGGATTGAGTTCCGCTATGCAATATTTAAGGTATTAGATTGGGTGTAATAAATTTTATTTAGTCTATTCATTTTAAATGAACGCCTCAGAGGGTGAGAGCAATTTTTTTTTTTTTTTAAAAAAAAAGATGAATAGCTTGAGTGGCTTTTGGGCTGGCCGACTTACCTCCATGGATAAGGGGGTGGCTCAACTACCCTCAAGCATGTCCGCTACAATATTTAGGGTATTGGATCGAGTATAATATATTGTATTTAGTCCGTTAATTTTAAATGGACGACTTAGATCGTGACAACAATTTTTTGTTTTGGTTTTTTTTTTAAAAAAAAGAGGGTGGCTTAGGTGGCAGATGGGTTGGCTAAACCACCTCCATGGCTAAGGGAGTGGATCAACTATCCTCAACCAGCCATCAAGATGGCCGAACTACACCCCCTTTATCCAAATGAGTGGTTCGGTCACTCTAAACCTCGTAATACCCAGAGTAAATAAAAGTTAAAAGAAAATAAAATTTGGAGATAAAATAAATAAAATAACGTAGAGGCATCATGCAAACTAGGGTGATCCTTCGGACAACATGTGATAATAAGTAGAAACTTAAGATGAAAAAATTTAAGGAGAATCTTAAAAGAAATTTAGGAGAAGATGGTGTGATTTTGGGATTTGAAAATGACTTTGTTTTACCTCTTTGTAATATTGGATGAAATCAAAGAAATGAAAGGTGTGTGATTTGAGTCAAATTAAGTCGGCCAATTATATGATAAAGAAATATAGATAGAAAAAAAACCAAAAGTGACTGGTGACACACAACAGTTATCAGCAATTTATGTTTATTGTAATTTCGTGGGAAACACGAACCTCACAGTCCCACTATTTATTGTGCAAGTGTGATGTCAAAGTCTTCAACCCAGAGTCTATTTATTGTGCAAGTGGGACGTCAAAGTCTTCATCGATTACAATTAGTATATGAACATAAATTTCTTAAATACTAGTTTATAAGAAATTTTTTACAAATTAGTTTTTAGAAGTGACATGTTCCGTCACCAATAAAGTAGTTCGGCCACCACAACAACTATCTAAGTCACTCCTTTTTATTTTATTTTTCAGCAATTTATGTGTTATTGTATTTCATGGAAGAAGAACCAATTAAAGTCTCTCTGTTGTGCAAGTGGGACATCAAGTCTTTTATGGACACAAATTTCTTACAAATTGATTTGTAGAAAATTTCATACGAACCAACTTCTAAAAATGACATATATTCCGTCACCAACAGAATAGTTCGGCCATCATAACATCCATCTAAGTCACTTTTTTTTTTTTCTTTTGTAATGATTTGACTGTCCATTTAAAATAAATGACTCAAATAAAATAAATTACTCATGATGCAATACCCTAAATAGCACTAATATAAATCCCATATAACTATACTTTCATAAGGATTTTTTTGACACCCCTTTTTTATAAACTTACAATGAACCTTAAGGTTATGTTTGATACGCGAAATGACTATTGTTTT
>FXXK01003145.1:5839-18157 GCA_900184695.1 Betula pendula
AATTTACTGCATCTATCTTCCTCTGCGGACATGTTCTTGTATTGTGCCCTACTATCCAACATCTAGAGCACTTCATTATAATACCACCCTTCCTCATCCTATAAGGGTTTTTAGGCTCATTCGGTCCTCTAGTCCTTACTTTCCTAGGCCTACCGGGTGGTATTCTATACACAGTTGGTTCTAACTTCTCATGCTCGGTATGCATCAATTGGTCCTCGCCAGGCATTGGATCCACAATTTCATCGTATGCCTTCTTGTACATTTCCACAGTGTAACAGTCGTCCACGTAGTCCACAGGGTTTGCATGGTCGAACTAAATTGCCGACATTGCATGGGGACATGGGATTCCTGTCAAGTCCCACTGTCTACAACCACAAGTTTTACTAATCAGATTGACCACATACTGTTTATTTCGAAGAGTCACTTCAAACATCCCATTCTCGGCATAAGTACTATAGCAATGAATGGCCTCCTCCCCAATTTCATCCAATTTTTTAACAGTTCTTGGACAAATTCTGTCGGTCATTGTTCTTATGCCATCCCTCTTTGCCTGATATCATTTCATCAACATCTTCCTTATCATTTCCAGCATTGTTATTATCGGCTGATCACGGGCTCACAAGTAGATCGCACTTAGGGAATTTGTTGAACCAAGCTCTTGACTACGCACTTGGGTCAACCTTCGACAAATACTCATGGGCATCCGGGCTTATTGCCTTAATCTCCTCCATTACTTTGTTGAAATCAGCTTCGGTGTAAGCTGCAGCTGCAGCCCATAATTTATCCTTCAACGCCATCCCACGATGTCCAACATCTCTGTAGTTTGCGTGCAAATGGTAGACACAAAAATGATGGTCAGCACCAGGGATAACCTCATCGAAACTCGGTATCAAACCCTGCAAATCAGCCAAGCATATTTTAATTAGGATATTCACCATTAGTAAAAAACAACAATATACATCATCAAAAATAAAATGGAAGGTAATAAATTGTCACCTTTTGGCGATCAGAAATAAATGTCCACCCTTGTGCAGGTGGTGTGCCAAGATCGGATAAGAGAGTTTGCAAAAACCAAGTCTAGCTATCCTTCACCTCTGCTTCAACTATTGCAATTGCCATCGGGTACGTGTTATTATTCCCGACTCTTCCACCTGCCGACAGAAGTTGCCCCTTAAATGTCCCTTTCAAACAACACCCATCCAATCCAATAAGTGGCCTACAGCCAGCTACAAACCCCCTCTTCATGGCAGCTAGGGAAAAATATAACCTATGGAACCTGGCTGGAGACTCTGCGAGAGGTCTATCCACCTTGATAATTACGCAACTTCCCCTTTTTGTTTGTCTGACTATCTCACAATAGTCACAAAACTCTGTGATATTGTTCTTTATGCTTACCTTGAATCATATTCTTGGCCAACTTTCGAGCCCTATACAACTGCTCTATCTCGGCCCTTCTAGGTGAAGTTAAAGACAAGTAGGGTGTAGACCCTAATTCTTAGAATTAGGGTCTACACCCTACTTGTCTTTAACTTCACCTAGAAGGGCCGAGATAGGGATGTTGGGTTGTGTTCTAAACTTTTCAATTAATCGTCTACAATCCATTTAGAATTTACATCTTATTCTTATGCTTCCAGGTACATGTGTGTCTTGGTCGATAGGATCTAATCTCAAAAGATTCTTCTTCCTTGCACTTAACACCATAAACTTTATAATCACAACCTGGGTTCCTGCATACCACTATACACCTGACCAAATAATTATTTTTGAAACGAACATCCTTACCCTTTTGCAAATTATTCTCTCTAATAGCTTCTTTAAAGACCTTGATTGAAGGAAATTTCTGCCCTATAGACAAATGCGGGTTTTTTAGGTCAAACATCTGGAACTCATCATGTTTGGAAACACAAGCAGGCCGAGGTTGCAATACAATATCATCCTCCTCATCACTATTGGGGGGAGAGATAAGGATGTAACTGGTAGCCATGTCTGAATCTCCTTCATCCTCAATATCATCATCAAATCTACTGGCCCCTACCCTACCAAAACCACTAGGACCTCCATCCTTTTCACCCTCATTATGTCCATCCCCATGGCCATTCGCATTCTCACCTTCTTCAACCCTTGGCCTATTCATGGATGACCTACCAGCATCGTTTTCTTCATTAAATAAATTAGGCTCATAAATTTCATCCCAATATGGATCGTCTCTATCAATCCTAGAATGCCCACCATCATCCTCAACCTCATTATCATAATCGTACTCATCATCCTCATCCACCTCAGCATAAGTTTTACGATCACCAAAGGATAGAAGGTACAATACCACAATTTGTGACTCTTTATGTACATCAACCATACCCATCACGTCATGGCCTGATGTAATTAATCTAAGACCATTTTGAAGATCAGAACCTGGAACTAAGTAATAAATAAGGTCCCCCAACTTGTATCCATATTTTTTAACAATATCCTCAAGCACAAAAAATGACAATAAGTCAGGGTCATATTTCTTCTCATAGACATCTACATCACTCCCCACGTATGTGCACCTAAACTCTCTATTCATCTTACCCCCATAATGCACCTCTAGCACAAACTCCTTTCCAGCCATCCTTAATATTAAATCTAAAAAATAAAACAAAACAAAACAAAATATAAATGAAAGTTTAACGTTAACGTACTTTCCCAAAAATAAAGGCAGGACATGAACTTTCACCAAATCATACACAAACAAATATCATTGATAGTAACATAACACAGAGATATGAGACCACAATCAGACAAAAATATAAT
This sequence comes from Betula pendula, assembly GCA_900184695.1. Lineage (NCBI taxonomy): Eukaryota > Viridiplantae > Streptophyta > Magnoliopsida > Fagales > Betulaceae > Betula > Betula pendula. Next base: position 8,633 of record FXXK01003145.1, read on the forward strand.
AAACAATCAATGGTAGTAGCATTTTTACATTGTTGTCCATTGTTTATGCATTAAAACCTAAGCATGGTTAGTATAATGCAATCCGTTGGGGCCACATAATGGGAATTGTCCACAACAACAACTTTTTTAAATGTCTGATGTCCTATCCATTTATCTACCACATGGGACCAACCACACACTACTTTAGACAAAGCCAAAGACAAAGTAAATATATTGTTAAAAAGGTCCACTGGGACACAAAAAAAAAATAGACATTCAACCCTTTCGGGACACACAAAAAGTAAATCCATTATAAAATGGGCTTTTATTGAAAAATCATGCACTAAACTAGTTACAACTAATTTCAAGTCCTAAATGTCTTACAATCAGCCAACATTTTTTAAACACATCAACCCTAATTTCAAAAAAAATAGACATTCAACCCTTTCGGGACACATAAAAATAAATCTATTATAAAATGGGCTTTTACTGAAAATCATGCACTGAACCAGTCACAACTAATTTCAAGTCCTAAATGTCTTACAATCAGCCAAACATTTTTTAAACACATCAACCCTAATTTCAAGTTGCTGCTATTCGTATGGGTTTTGTGAAAATCATGCATGTACTGACAGTAACAAATTCTTACCATAACTAGCCGAAATGACCGAAAATATTTTGTAGCACGGGAGTCTTGGTGGAAGGGATGAGAGTGTGCTTCTTCAAACTCGGCAATGTCTTCAAATTGAGTGAGTGTTCTTCAAACTCTGGCGTGTCTGATTTGGGATTTAAGACTTAACCAAAAAAAAACATTGAGTTAAGCCTTAAAGGTGTAGTTAAACGCGATGTTTTCACTTGGCTGAAAAAAGGGCAACACGGGGATTTCACTGGGCTGAATGAAGGGCAAAATTGGGAGACCGAACGCAGGAAGGTCACGTGAGGCGCACGTGGTCACGAATCCGTCCAAACAGACGGCTCAAGTAGACGGAGGGGGCTACTTTACAAGATTTATATAGTTTGATGCATCTATGTGTATGAGCTGTCATTTTAGGGGGGCTAAATAAAAACAGCTGTCATTTTGGGGGGCCAAAATATATTTTTCCCTTTACAATAACTCAGTGATAAATTTGAAGGGAAAAATAAATATGGCTCAAATAGTCTCTGACTATCCTAAGTCACTATTTAATTACAATTGATTACACTAAATAATTACAACTGCACTCTAGTTTATTCTTGATTAAATCAATAAATCCTTTAGATTCACTTATGGTTGAGTTTAATTCCTCCATGAAATTCTCCATAGCAGAATTAGGACTAGGATACTGTCACTCTAATTCTCTACCTCTTCTTCCTTGCGTACTAAATTTTAACCTTGTTATTCTCTACCTGTGAATACTTATTTCACAAGTAAATATTTTGGAATTCTCCTTACCAAAATAATTTGGCTAGAGACTGAAAATAAACCCTTATAAAATCTTATTCAAGGAAAAATTTCTTATCATTTTCCAATTAAAAGGACTTAGATTCTTTTGTGAGCTAAGCTTCCTTATAATGCTACATGTGATAACCCAACGCATAGAGGATGTTGACCACATTTATGGCCTTACTATTTAATACAACAAAGTGATTTCCACTTTACATTTGAGTCCACAATCATCTTAGGATTTAGAATCAATGGTATAAGTAGTCTGTGATTTCTTGTCTTTTTCAAAAATAACATTTTTTACGAAAAGACAACTTGTGTGGTCCGTTTAGTGCATACCACCTTACACATCTACACATCAACCTAAAGCTTCCTATTCACCTGATTAAGATAAATCATATAAATTGATGTGTAAATAGTCTTCATTAATGGAATGTCCAGATTCATTATCGACTGCAAACAAAATAGATTTTAAACTAGAAGGATTATGGACTAAGACCTTGTGTGACAATAACATTTGCTCACACCCATAAACCATATTCAATGTAATTTCAGGATCTTTTCACATGTGGGATAAACATAATGAACATGCAAAAGATCATATGCTATATGCTTAAAATTTAAGAGTGAATAATAACTTTTATTCACTACAAACTCTGTCAACATAAAACTTTTAGGATTTAGGGCGTAATTCTCAACAGATGGGACAATGTAACACCCCTCCTAAACATGTGACAATTTTAATAGTAATAATAATGGGTTTATAAAAAACCAAGAGCTTTTAAATATTTTAACAACATATTTGAAAGATAGCTCACTTGAGCAAAGAGTTCCTAGTAATTAAACATGCAAAGTACTCAAAGAGATTTGTGTTGCCTTCAAACAATCGATGACAGTTTATTTGGAAATTTTAAAGTTTCGTTTCAAGCTTTCATGGAGTCTTATTTAAGGACCTAGTATAAACCCTAGGTCTCATTTCCCCCCATTTCCTTATACTAACCCTAGAGAGAGAGAGAGAGAGGGTTTCCTTGGTGGATTCTTCTCAAAACTTGAAGAGGCTCCTTCCCTTGTGGTAAGAGGCTAAATACAACCTCTCTATCATTTTAAGCATGATTGTTTAACATTTAATCTCATGTCTTAACATGCTTAATCATATTTCTAGTTTCATAACATTGAAGATAGTATTTTTTACATAGAGAGAAGATAAATTGAATTTTAGATTTAAAAATCTAGTTTCCTTACTATAAATTGTACTTAAATACATGTCACGCTATGTTTTATACATTGATTTCAGTTTGTTATCAAAGGGCTAAAGATTTCAAAAATGGGTTAGAACTTTTATGTCTTTTGTCAATGTTAATGGAACCATGTTTGTGTTTAACATGTTATGACATGTTTTTAGAGTTTGTTAGACCCTTTGGGATTGTACAAATTGGTGATTGAGTTTGAAATATGGCTTAGGATGAGTTTCTTGGTGGGATGTTAAATTTGGTAGTGATTGAATGTTCCATCCCCAAGGCTGAACGATCGACGCTTGTAGAGAGAGCAATCAATGAAGACAGCAGCTGATTATAGGGTTGCTTAATGCATGATTAGGGTTTTCGCTCGCAAGGATAGGGTTCTTAGTATGTTGCATGTCTAATATTAGGGTATATGCTGTTGTGGTGTAATATCTCGAAATTTAAATTCATTCTTAAAATATGTATTAATTTATTTAATAAATTTTTGGGGCGTTACATGTGACGTGGAGGTTGAGATGTCTGGTAATGAGGATGATCGCCCGAGGTAAGCAAATGCTTAGGAATGGTTAAATGCCTTACCATACAATATGTTGTTAAACTGAGCATCCTTTAAGTTCATACTTTTATTAAGATATTATGTCCTAATATCTATAACAAACATTTATAGCTACATTGAAACAAATATTTGCTTATTAAATAATTTATAATAAATGAACGCATAAGTGTTGATCTTCATGTACAGATGGCAAGCACATATGTATAAGGGTTTGTTCCTATGATCAAGATATTTATGTTTATATTTTGACCTTGGATCCAATGGTTTTAGTGTGACCAGCGCAGCCATGTTTGATTGATGGTCACTATGGACGGATATCATTACTAGCGTGGGCCACTCGGGGTTGAACCTGGTCGGGCTACTAACAATGGATGGTATGCAGCACAATTTGAGGCACCGGTGTTGTACAATAAGTCTCTCAGGATAGCACCAACCCTATCGAGAAGGAATTAAGGGCTCAAATAGACCATATTTGAAAATAATAAACAGACTCCAAATAATACCTAGAAGGGGGGTTGAATAGGTGTATATCAAATAAACACGAAATTTAAAAAATAAGCAACTACAAAAAAATATTATGAAAACAATAAAGCACACAACACAAATATTTTGGTTACAAAGTGAAAACCTTTTGAAAAACTCTTCAAAAGTAAAACCACTTCGAGGCAGCCAAACCCAGGAAATCAATGCACTAGAAGAATGAGAAATTATAAGATGTTCATACTTACAAAACCTTTGTGAGAGACATACTCTTATACTACACAAGTGACCCACTTGCCCGCTACCGCAGTAGTTCTCCCAGAAACTCTGAAAAATTCTTCTATTGATTTTCCTTTATCGGAACTCCGATAGGCTTCAAGTGTTGCAAACAAGATTGTGTGATACCCAATAAATTCTAAGAGATGAGCAATATGATTACTCTAAACAAGTCTAAACCTCTCTTAACACAAATAAAATAGCCTCTAAACCCTTGGAAATATTGCCTCCAATCCTTACAAAATTCATGTTTCAAAGGCCTTTAAATAGACTTCAAAAAGTAGCCCTAAAATCACAAAGTCGTTTCCCAAAAAGTGCAGATTTTTGGGACTCGTTCGTAAGCACTGTAGACGAGATTAGAGACGAGGCACTCTACTCAAAATTCTTCAGCAATCTCGTTCGAACGAGCTTGCAGCCGAGCAGAATTTCAGTCTTCACTTCACAACCCGATTTGACCCTGAAAACGTTGGAATTGGATAACTTTCATGAAATAACGACTTGTAGCATTTTGAGTCAGCTTTCGAACGCCATCAAGTTTGCTTCAATCAGAATTTGAAATCAAAAGTTATGATTACTTTAGTCCGACTAGTTCAATGTTGACAGCATTTACAATCTTACAAAACATGTCTTCAATCAACTTTTTTATTGACTTGACTTTAGATTAAAACTTACAACCAAATATGTTTTGACACTGAATTTGTCAATACTAAAAACTGAAAAACTCCCCATTTGGCAATTCGGTGACAAAACCCAATTACAACAAAATGCTCAAGTAAAAAATTTAAAACATGTTATCTNGTCTTCAATCAACTTTTTTATTGACTTGACTTTAGATTAAAACTTACAACCAAATATGTTTTGACACTGAATTTGTCAATACTAAAAACTGAAAAACTCCCCATTTGGCAATTCGGTGACAAAACCCAATTACAACAAAATGCTCAAGTAAAAAATTAAAACATGTTATCTGAAACATGAACAAACCATTAAACGTATAGAGAACTGGAGTAAAGAAACCAAACCAAATCAAAACTTTCTTCCCCTTTTTGTCACGAAACGACAAAGGGATTCAAATGATAGATTCAGGACAATGTCATGTAACAAGCAATTCAACCAAGCCAATAAACAAAACAAAACAACCATGATTAAGAGCAATGAGAGATATGCAAGGTCAAGAACAGTAAAACATATGATATGCAAAATTGAACAATTTTCAAAAAAATAAGATTTCTCCCCCTCAATGAATTCCCAACAAAAATCATAGATTAAGCAAGGAAAATATCATCAATGTCACATGAGTAACAAATTGAACAACAAAAACATCAAGTGCTTAAGGTGTCCAAAATATGCATGAAATTCAAAGGATGAATGAACTTGAAATAACTTTGACACATGTCAACAGATATGTACCACTTTGTTCGTGCTCATGTGTTGTGTGTGTAGACTTCAAAGAATGACAAGAGTGAACCGAACCGAGTGTAGAGACAAACAAGTCTTATGAGGAAGAATTATCAGCACATCGAATCAAAAGTCAAACCTTATTTATTGTGCAAAGGCCTAGTTACCCTCATCCAATATGCTTCCCCTGAGTTTTAGCACAATCTTAAATAAAGTCCGTTAGTGGCCATCTATTTCCGCAATTATTTGCTCACTGATTGTTCATAGGGACAAGTTTAAGCAAAGTATAGACACTAAACTTTTGTTTGAATATTCTTTTTGAGAATGTGCCTTTTTGCAATAATGGAGCTTTATCACAATAGAGAAGAGCACAAGAGTTTTTAGGTCTAGGTTCAACTAGCAAATGATCAATTTGATCGAAAAGCCAACCAATCATTCCTCACAAGATGTTTGATCCACCACAAAACAAGTCAGTCTATCTTGACAAACAAGAAGAATGAAAAGTGCATGAGAACTGAGCATGAATGAAATGTACCACAAAGCTCTTTGCATGAGTAAAGCAAAATTTGTCCATTGAAGAAATAATCATCCTATGCATAGCAAGCACACCCTAAGAGAAAAATGATGAATGGGAGTTCAAAGTGCACTTATGAGAAGTTAAACTAAGATTTTCAAATAGTACTAGAGATCTTTGCAGGAATCCACACTCAATTTTTTTTTTTAAAGAAAACAAATGCAGAAAATAAATGAGATGCCCTAGAAACAACAACAGGAAGAGATGAAAAATATCCTAGGCATGCCATGTGACCAGCTAACTTTAGGTGACTCCACTACCACTCCCCCTCAATGGGTGAATGGTATTAACCTTCCTAACCCAAACCTTCTTAACACTAGGTGCAGATTTGTGACCATTGTCCAACTCATCTAACCTAATCAAAACCACGCTCATCATATTGCACTTCATAACTATTCCTAGAATATGAACTATCATTTTTAAACTCAAAGGGCTTCATCTTAAAGCAGTTGGGTCGGATATGACCAACTTTGCCACAATGATGACAAGTAAGGATGAATTTAAGCTTGGATTACTTTCTTGAAGACATCTTGAGCTTAGCCTTGACATTGTTGATCAAAGGGACATTCTTGCCAATTTTGAAGCTTTGTTCTTCAGATGTGACTGCATTCAGGTTAGGCTTGACAAACATAATCTTAGGAGATGAAATGTTAGAAGAAAATGCTGCATATTTGTCAAAACCCAAACCAATTTTATCAGAAAATTTTTTTATTCATTCAACATCTTGTCAAGCTTATCACTAGAGAATTTAGTTAAATGCGTTTTGGATTCACATAATTCTTTCTTTAGTGTTTTATTCTTGACAGTTAACAAAGCATTTTCAGACTTAAGAGTATTGCAAATAGCATTGGAATCAGTCAAATCTTCAAGAAGCTTCTCTTTTTCAAGAACAAGTTCTTCTAGATTTTTCAAAGTCCATTTGTTAGATTTTTGCAATTTAAAGAATTCTTTGAAAAGATCATTGTACACATCCTGCAAACTGTCCTCACCTTCATAATCAGAAAAATCTTTTAATTTTGCAGTAACATAATCATCAGCATTAGAAGAACTATTATAAGAAGTAGTAAGAGCCAAGTAATTTACCATATCTTCAAAAGTCTCTTTAGTATTGTCTCTGTCGGATTCATCACTTTGGGTGGTGTTAACAGCTTTACCCTTGGATCTTTTCAGATTTCCACAGTCTACACGAATATGGCCAATTCCTCTGCATTCATGACATTTCACACCATTTGTAGTCGTGTCTTTCTTACCTAGCTCAGCTTTCCCTTGATTTACTCCCTTGGAATCATTCTTGAAATTCTCAAGAAATTTATTGTTCCAATTTCTGAAGTTTCCATTTTTGGGTTTGAAAAATTTCCTCATTCTTCTTGCAATCATAGCCAGTTCTTCATTGTCTGTTGATTCTTCATCAGAGGACCACATTCTTGACAGCCTTGAGAGCAATTCCCTTGTTCTTCTTGGTTTGAAAGTGATTGAGCTCATGAGTTTGAAAAGATCCCAACCAGTTCTAAAGAGAGAAAGATTAGTTACAAATCTATTATAAGTATAGTATAATAATATTGTTAACCATGTATGATGACTCATATATATATATATATTGTTTTTACTATTCAATATACGTCATTTTGTTATATACTAACTATATAGTTAATAATTTAATAGTTACGGCTTTAATAAACTAACCATGCCCAATCCAAGAACTACCTTAATTAGGACCAACTAATAACACCATCCCAACCACATCGTATGATTTATATTACTCAAACTCGAGATCATTCGATGCAAGCATGGTAAATTAAACTTACTATTCGTATTATGAATATTCATCGGAGTTGGAATTAAATCATATAGTACTCTTATCTCTCCACATATTATGGATACTGATGCCGAAGACTTAATAATTTCTTATAGCATTAAATTAGTAACGTATAGGGAGGGGCGACGCGAGGGAGCTATAAAATATAATGCATATTAAACTAGTAACTAAATCCAAACCCCAATAGAAAGAAGTCAATTAAAAATATTAATCAAAGTGACCTATATACTATTAGGAACTACTTAATTATACTTACATGGTTAGTTTGTTTGTAGTAATATTAAAGTTAATTAAGTATATATAACCTATTAGCCTCACGAGTCCTAAACAAGTCGGGCAAGCTAGTCTGGTCGAACCTTAAATGAGATAGGCTCGTGTGTCCTTATGGAGTTATCAGGTGAGTCGGTATGTATCATTTACTAATCAGACGGGTTTCTCACATTAATGAGCGAGCCTTGTACAATACCGAGCTCGAGCTCGGTCGAGTTTTACTGAGCGAGTAATCGAGCAGATTGTCGAATGGACTGTTTTATTTACAGCCCTAAACACAGGTATCTCGCTGGGTACACAGCGGTGATACCTCATACCTAAGTCAATAGGGTAATTTCTGAGAGGGTAGGAATCGAGAGTATGAGAGGGGAAGTAATATGCATACTTAGACTTAGGTTTGTCACCTTCTTTTTATGACTCCCATAAGTAAGGCAAGCAGGTCTGATATGGCAACATCGAAAGATTAAGGTCCCGTTTGGTTTGCCGAATAGACACCTGGAGTGGAATCGGCTATTCTTTGCAATAACTATTCTTTTATTTGATAGGGACCTAGTCCTAGGAATATTCTATTCCCATGGAATAATTATTCTCTTACGAAGAGGAATACCCTATTCCTTTTTAAAATGAGAAGGAATACCTATTCCTTTTTAAAATGAGAGGAATAGTTGTTTCCTTTCTAAAATGAGAGGAATAGCTATTCCTTGGGGTAATTGACAACATTTTCCAAAAAAAAATAATCATTTATTTTATTTTCTTCTAACTTAGAATTTTTTTTTTAAAAAAAACGTGTTTCAATTGGTGGCCGACCACCCATTGGGGTGGTCGCCACACCACTGTAGGGCCATAGGAGTGGTCGCACCACCCTGGCAACCCTTGTGGTGGTTGTTGGGGGTGGTGTGACCACCCCGTGGTGCATTTGGAGGTGGTCGCAACCATCCTCGAAGCACCCTGGGGTTGGTCGCGACCACACCCACCAGGCCGTCATCCGGGGTGGCCACGCGGCCACTCCCATTGCTCATCGGAGGATACTAAGGGTGGGCTTGGCCACCCCCATGGCACTGGGGGTGGCGCACAACCCCAAGACCGTTGTGGGTCTACCAATGATCTCATGGTCTAGAGATGATAAGGCTGCTTGCATTCGCAATGATAAAGCCTTAAACGTGCTATTCTTGGCATCATAGCAATAGATGAGTTTATTCGAATCTTGCTCTGTAATCTTGCCGAGGAAGCCTGGAGAATGTTGGAAGTTACTAGTGAAGGAACTAAAATTGTAAAATTTTCAAACTTCAAATATTATTTCAAAATATGAAGTGATTAGGATGCAAGAAGAAGAGACTTTTGATGAATTTTTTGCTAAATTAAGTGTGATTTGAAAATCTATGATTGGTCTTGGAAAGCAAGTTTTAGATGAGGAGATTGTCAGAAAGATTTTGAGATCTCTCCCTAAGAGATTCAGATCCAAAGTTACAGCCATTGAGGAAAGCAGGAACATTAAAAAAATTTAAGAGTTGA
>FXXK01003149.1:0-13726 GCA_900184695.1 Betula pendula
CACACACACACACTCATATATATATATAAGAGTAATTATATATGTCACCCTGTATGTCTATCTTGTGTCAATCAAAAGTGATGTGATTTTTAAAATTACCATTAAATTTATGATTGATCATTATTGACTTTTGATCTAATGATGATTTTAAAAGTCACATCATTTTTTATAAACATGAAAAGTAACTTATATCATTACTCTATATATAAATGTTTATTTTTTTTTGTCAAAGAAGAGATTTGACCGAGAAAAACTAAAGGATAATTATAAACAACATCCTGGGATGTTGCCAATCACTGCCCAAAACTAAATCAACATCAGCTCATATTTAACGCGGAGATTGAAGAATCCAGGCAATTAGCAATTTAGCATAAACAGAGAAATAGATCACCTGCAGTCCAGAAAGTCATATGATACCAACAAGGAAACAACCTTTTTGTTTCTACTGGAAATTTATTAAGTATGATGTACACATTATTAATTTCAATGAACCAAAAAACGTGGTTCATTGAAGCAGCCCATTATCAATTAGGTTTGGCAAGCATAAACGTTACTTTGAATGTAGATTAATTAAAAAACGCAGCCCATAATTAGATTTGATTCCTATCAAAGATTAGACTTGCCTCCTCGTGTATTTATGTAGTTAAGCTTTTCATATGCGCACACGTTAAAGCCGCCCCCACCTAACAATTTCAAGCTTAATTTGATATTGGCATCCGTTTTAGGATTGCTTCTCCGCAAAAACCAACCCTCATACGTTTGGCATTTTTTTTTTTTTTTTGTGGGTTCATACGTTTGGCATTGAATTAGTGGCTTTGGCGTCCAGAGTTTCTTATAATTGTTTAAGGAAAATTGGCCTCTCTACCTTATAGCTTTGATTAAGCAAGAAAAGAGCATTAATTGTTTTCATAGAAATGCTATTCTGCATTATGCAATTCTTTTCTCAGCATATTTTGCTGACGTGGTATACTCAATTCACCATGCATTGAAATTATCTTAATTAAAAAAAAAAAATTCAAGAATAAATTGATCATGCCACATTAGCGGAGTTATCAATATATATGTTGGGAGAAGGACCGCAAAATATAAATAATATTTTTCTTATTTTAATTAGAATTCACACTTCTGCATACATTATTATATATTTATATATATATACACACACACACATACAAGTCGAGCCTTATACGAATATATTTACAAACGTTAATCGAGTTTAAACAAGTATGCATTGTTTAATAAACGAACATATTTTTATGTTCATGAACAATCCGTTTAATTAATAATTGAGTCAAGCTCGAGCTAAACTTAATTTAGCTAAATCCGAGTATGTTTCCAAGTAACTTTGTTTATTTATAGACCTATGCTTCCCTTCCATAGTACTTTTTATTTTTTTTATATGTTTTGCTGGATTTCATTCCATAGTATATATTTTTGGTATTGGTGAAATTGAGTTGTTGCAATTTTTTTAATAAATCAATATGTGAGAAGAGAAATAATTTTTAGAATAGTTCTCCAAATGAAATTATACTAGTTTTTTTATTTTTGAAAACAGTTTGGCAAATGCTTTTTTATCCAAAAAAAAACAAATCGATTTTTGATTTTGTATCTAAAAATTGTTTTGAAAACAAAACAAAAAAAAAAACAATTTTCTATTATTTTTTTTTGGATAAAAAAGCGTTTGCCAAACTGTTTTCAAAAATAAAAAATTAGTATAATTTCATTTGGACAACTATTCTAAAAATTATTTCTCTTCTCACATATTGATTTATTTAAAAAATTGCAACAACTCAATTTCACCAATACCAAAAATATATACTCTGGAATGAAATCCAGCAAAACATATAAGAAAAAGTATTATATATGGAAGGGAAGCATAAGTCTATAAATGAACAAAGCTACTGGGAAACATACTCGATTTAGCTAGATTAAGTTTAGCTCGAGCTTGACTCGATTATTAATTAAATGGGTTGTTCATGAACACAAAAATATGTTCGTTTATTAAAAAATGCATACTTGTTTAAACTCGATTAACATTCGTAAACAAATTCGTATAAGGTTCGACTTGTATGTATATGTGTGTCTATATATATATATATGAACTTATAAGTAGATTCAATAATTTATGTTATGTGTTATATGTTATATGTTACATGTTATAATGCTATATGTTATAATTTAATAATTTATGTTATATGTTACACTTATATGCTATAATGCTATACATTATAATTTATAAGTATATTAAATAATTTTTTATATATGTTATATAATATTATTTTTTATGTTATTAGTATATTAATATTAATATAAGTATGTAAATAATTAAATATAATATATTATATGTGTATATATGTATAAGTATAATATATAATTATATGCTTAATAATATATATAATATTTTTCTTGACAGTGAAAGAAAAATAAAAGAGACTAAATGAAAACACCGAAAACTGTTTTCGAAAATATGTATAAGTTGTTTCCAAATTTTTGTTTTTTTGTGTTTTCATTTTCACTTGTTTTTGTTTTTAAAACGGTTTGTCAAACGCTACAGAAACACGTTTTGCTGTTTTGGAAACAAAAAATCTGTTTCCAAAACAACAACCAAACAGCCTCTACGAGCATTTCTCTATATGTAAAGTACTTCTTTTAAGTTTCTTAATTAGTTTGGAAAAGAATACGTAAGAGATCCTATTCTTTAGCATTTCCACTTCCTTACCTTGTGTTTGGAAGTATTCTCGCTTACTCTTCTTTTAGTTATTCTTTTAAGGATTAAGAGACGTAAAGATATTCGTTAATCCCTTTCAGTCTCTTCAAATTGGAGGGTGGTGTGTCACTCGCATGAACAAATATAGAATTAATTTTCTTTATTTCTTATCTTTAATTGTTGAACATGAAGGGATGGTTAACCATGCATGCATGCTCTCTAAGCTCACCATGGCCTCTAACTTACGGATCAAATATATTCAAAATGGGTATTCAGATAATAACCTTAAAATTGGACCTTAGTTTTGAATTGAAATTCTAATTTGGCCTAGTACAGAATATATAATTCTAGTCGTCACTGATCTCCCCATCCTCCTCGTATTCTTTAATCCTATATGACGTAGTCTCCATATAGAATTGAACCAATTTTCATACATAAAATGTTGCGGAAACCATGCCATATGAGATTAAAGGGATGGAATAGTGACATAGAGCATTACTTGTTTTATGCATCCAATATATAGTTCAAAAATTATTACAATTTGGATCGTATTCGATCGTTAACCATTTTTTTTTTCTAAACAAATAACATTCAAACAAATAGGGTGAAAACCCCCACGGCCAATATCATACCAACAAGAAACAATGCCAATAAACATTAATTGGAAATGGGCCAAACACCCATTACTCTAATAGAAGGCCTCAATACTTAATTTGTTTTGTTAAACCATTTCCTTCTCTACTTTTGCTTTCTGTTTTTTAAAATAAAATAAATAAACAATCTAAAATATAAAATGCTCACAAAATTATTTTTATCTTTATCTCACATCACTTTTTTTTTTTTTTTTTCTCAAAAATAAAAAATACCCTACAAAAAGCATTAAGAACACGGAGCCTGTTCGAGAATATTCTTCTTCAATTATATCCTCCGAGTCATGGCCACTGCCCTGTCTGGTTTTCTTTTGTTTTACAGTCGATCAAATGTTAGATGGCGGAACATGTGAGGAAGTGGGTGACTATATATGGAGGACCTAGCCAGACTTGGTTCTTAGGAGTTAGACCCTGGCTTATGGCTTTATGTGGTTTGAATTTGAGGGTCATTTTAACGAATTCATACTATGCCCATTGTCGGCCTAATGTCGAGGATTGTTTTTTTTTTTTTTTTTTGCAGGCACTGATGACTTAGACTATTGGACTTAGTATTGGCTCGTTATGTTGAGTTTGTGAAACATTTATCTTTCCTTTGTATTGTTTTAAGATATTATTACTTTTTGAGATTTATTTGGATTCAGATACTTGGCTTATTATTACGCATGTCATTTGAGTACTTTTTGGAGATTAGTATTTTGCTTTAGATAATTATTGTTTATTGGATTTTGTTAGAATTGGCTATCTCATGCTGTATAAGTATTTTATTTATGCCATTGTTTCCTAAAGTTATAGGATTAAGAGATCCATTGAAACTTATTTACTTGGTAAATAGGTTTTGAGAGACGTACCGAGTTAATTACTAGTTAATAATTTTAAGGGCGTTACAGTACTGGTGGATAGAACTTGGTGGTCCACGGTTTGAGTTGGCCGACAATGGAGAGGTTGGGCTTGGCAGATAGCGGCAATGTTGGAATGGTAGTTATCATGGTGTTAAATTGGTCAGGGTAAGACGGTCATGGATCTCACGATTGTTATGGGAAACAATTGGGTTAGGATCTCATATCCATTTGATGCGAGATAAAATAATCACAAAAATCACATAGCAAAATTAGGGTAAAAAGAGAGAAGATAAAAAAGCTAAAAAGAAAAAGAAGAGAGAAGAAGTTGATGAGAGAGAAGAGGGGAGGAGAGAGAAAATTAATTTCTCGTAATTATATTCCATCAAACACTATCTTTAATGGAGTACAATGCATACTTAAATAGACTCGACTAGACCTTGGGACAATGCTCACCTTTTGAATTACCCAAAATAATTGAGGGAAACACCGAATGCGCTGACTCTTGAAAATTAAAAAAAAACACATAAATTAGAACTTACGAAACTTAAATAAAATTACAGGACTCAATTAACTTTTGACCGTTTCACATCAATATGCCACAATGATAAGCGGATAATATGTATGGTAGTTCCATATCTCACGCGTCAGTCAAGTTTAGAAGCTCTTTGATGAAGTGGGTTTTGGAGATCTAGAGCTAAGGATCCCAATCGGGTAGCGTTAACATAATCTTGAGGACAATGTGCTGTTAATCCTGGAATTACCAATCCAACCACCCTAAGCAATTTCATTAGCCAACTTTCTTTGTAGTCCGGACCCCCTATATATGGAATTATGAAACTCCGTAACAGCTCCCAAATTGCGTTTATAAACATTGGTATGGCCCCTAATAATGTGAAGTAGTTTTTATTGGGTTCCTCGTATTGAACCTGGACTCCCTCCAATCAAAAGCATAGTGTTAATATAAGATTCTACTATTCTATAAGGTGAAACTTCAAAAACTCTCCGAATTTTTATGTGTTTTGAAATGACCCTCTAAAATTTCAAAACTCTTAATTTAATATATCAATTCTTCAATTTTTTTCAATTTCACTCTGTTAGGATTTTTTATTAAATTCTACCAAAACTTTCAAAATATCCTTTTTTTTTTTTTAAAAGAAAAAAAATATAATTTTTTTTTTCTTCAAAGATTTAAACATAGATATTTTTGCAAGTTCTGTTAAATCTTGACTGATGCCTAAATCATGGCAAATATTTTTTTTTTTTTAAAAATGAGGGATATTTTGAAAATTTTGGCATCTCTCCATTAGGATTTAACAGAAAATCCTAACGGATAGAAAAATTGAAAAAAATTAAAAATTCAATAGCTTAAATTGAGAGTTTTTAAACTTTGGAGAGTCATTTCAAAATATGTGAAAGTTCATGAAAATTTTATGAAGTTTTACCGTTCTATAATCTTGAAGAGAGAGAGAGAAAGAGAGAGAGAGAGACTGACCTTCCCTGTATAGCAGCTATTGTAGTAGACGCAGGGGCCAAAGTGCTCAAAAAAGAGATCAGCTTGATCATCATAAGGGATCCTGGGCACCAAGTCATTGCAGTAAACATACCTCAAATACCTGACATCATACCTTTTCAACTTCTCCATCATATAATCCCCAAATTGCTTGTCTCCCACCCTTGGTTGCCCAAATGTGTACACTCCCTCCAACTTATCCAACAGCCCTGCTTCCTCATGTATTCCTAGAATACTCACAAACAGAATCGCTAACGCTCCACCCAAGCTGTGCCCCGTTACTATAAATTTCGCACTCTCATTTTTTGCCAATATATCTCTCAACCTTTGTCTGATTTCATAGTAAGCAAATTGCCGTCGGTTACTAATTCCTTTTTCTAGTTCTTTGGGCCAACCTTTGTCCTTTTGCAGGCCCAGTGCTTTCATAAAGCCACTATGAATCTTACCTACGCCTTCAAACTCAAACCACGAGAGATCAACATCTGTCTGCCACGCTACTGGGTCGAATGGTTGGGTGCCCCTAAATGCAACCACGATCAGGTTAGGTTGAGCTCTTGTATCTTGAAACATCATGGCATGAGTTGAAGGTAGTCCGAGGTAATCTGTCAAGCATTAATATTGGATTACAACTTCTTGTTGAAAAAAATAATGGTTTATTCTTTTAGATTTTTGGAAACGTTGAAGAAACAAATTATTGAACACAAAGTTTAATTAATTTATTAGGCAAGGCAAAAGAAATTACAGAATCAATTGTCAACAAGTTCGTAGTAGCGGATGGTAAAAATTGTTTATTATTGAGGTTTCAATTAATTATACATCTAGTGCATATCAAATCAGAAAATCTAAATGTTTGCTTGAAGACATGGCGATAAGAAAATATCTTAATTTGCTATTTAATTAAATGGGTTAAACTATTTAACTTTGACATGATCCATTTAAATAAGTGAATGATATGATACGTCGATTTGTATAACTCATTTAATAAACAGGTCGTGTTGGGTTGATCACCAAACTCATATAACTCATCATTTAATAAATAGATTATGTTGGGCTGATTCAAACATGACCCATACACCTGTGTATAAATGATACAAAGACAAAACTAACTTGCATATTCTACCCTGCACTATTTTCTCTCGATATAGAATGCTTAAACACTTCTTGACTGCCTAAATCATTAACAGTTGATAAATTTTAATGATTACACACAACATGCTCAAAGTTTAATGATTACATACTACAAACAGTGCTAGTAATTACATTAACGTTGTTGAGACTTACATGCATTTTTAAATGCTTTATTTAAAATGCTCTATTAAAAATGTTTTTTTTTTTTAAAAAAATAAAATTGCATGAGAAACATAAAAAAGTGAGTGAGAAGTGGCACTACTGGTGTGACTGTTGAGTACTTTTAGCCGTTTACTCTTTTAGGATTTATTTTTTTAATCGTAAAAAACAATTAATTTAATATATATTTTATATGGGTTATGCGTAGGGATGATAATTTTTAACACGACCCGCGAACCCGACACGAACACGATACGAAAAAATCGGGTTTGGGTTTAGCTTAACGGGTTACCGAGTCAAACGGGTCAACCCGTTTATGACCCGCTTAGTTAACGGGTCAAATGGGTCAACCCGGCTGGTGACCCAGGTGACCCGTTTAAAAAATAAATAAATAAATAAATTAAAAAAAAAAAAACGCCTAAAACTAAAAGTACTCGGATAAGATCAGATCCTTCCCAAATCCCTCATAACCCGCAGCCCCCCCCCAACTCTCACCTCTTCTCCTCAATCTCCCTCTCTCTCATATCAGATCCTTTACTCAGAGTCGCGGTCATGGATCGTCCCCGCGCCCGCGCTCCTCTCCCTCTCCCTCTCTCTCGGTCTAGCCCACGCGAGTCGCCGACATCGATCGTCACCAGAACTCCGGCTCTCCCTCTCTCTTCGGTCTCACCGTGACGACGCTGGCTTTCAGTTTCATGATCTCCGATTCTCCAATTTTTCCTGATCTGAGTGAATCGAGTGATTCCTTTCACTGATTTCAGTGATTTTGTGTTGTGATTTCCTTTCCTCCATTTGCAACACGACCCATCAACTGGTTGATGGGTTGACACGGCACGACCCGTTTAATAAACGGGTCATGTCCGGTTTAAGGTTAACGGGTTGGCGGGTCAAGCGGTTTAACCCGAACCCGACTCGCCAATCCGTTTTGCCATCCCTAATTATGCGTCACTAAGGGTTAAGCGAGTTGATTCGTGATTGACCTATTTATTAAATGGATTAATTTGGTCGACCCGAATTGATTCAAACCCGATTATACAGAACCCTAATCCACTAATTTCGCATTGAATTTCATATCGAATTCGCGTCAAAAATTGCTCCCCAAGACAAAAGAGGGCCTTCTTTTTTGTAACTTGTATAAAAATGGTCACAAATAGCACGGAATTCCAAATATTGAGTCCTCCAATTAGCATGGAAAGACAACAGTCACAACATAAATAGTGGTTATTTTCTCAAACTGTTTTGACTGCAACCAGAGCCTAGAATTAATATAAGAACAAAACAACTAAACAAGCAATTTACTCAAACCAGTCTATCATCTTACCAAATAAATGCTCGGCATGCATGTACAATGTGCATATGAGCTTGTAAACAAGGCGAGGACAAGGTAACATGTAGATCTACTAACTTAAAAAAAAAAAAAGAGTAAAATATACACCCAGATTTGTTGGCTTTGTGTAATAAGACAACTCTCATGATCAGAAGGAAGGTGTCAGTCTTATTATAAGGAAGGGCAAAAAAATTATAGATTACAATGAAATTGATAAGAGCTGATTTTGGCCCAACTTCATAAAAAAGTACAGTTTTTAAGTTTTAGACGTGCAATATGTTTTTAATTTGCTTCCCTTCTTTAATTTTCAACTGAACTTTCTTCTTAATTAGTCATGGAAGCCATCATTATTTAATACTTGTGATTAAAGAAAAGGTTACACCAACCTAACAAATTAATTAAGCCTCTTGTTTACATATAGAGCAACCTACAAATATAATAGTAATCCAGATGTATCCACATCCATAAATTAACTTCAAATTGCCTATATATATTTATATAGGGCTTCACTCCAATTCGATCCTTGAGACACCGTACAAAGCACCTTCTCTATACGGGTCGGGTAAAATTTGGACTTTCGTCCACCGGCGTGGCTCAATGAATTGTTTACACTTAAAAGGGGTTAAACCTTTAGACTTAATACTTCATAAGGCATGAGGGCCAAGTGATTTACAGTCAATCCTTGGGGTTCAAATTGCCATATTTTAATCACAACTAACATTGTTTAGCCCAATATGTGTTGCTAATGGTTTATGTTCAAAGACGGAAAGTTCTAAGTACAAAGATAGTATCATAGTAGTGTTTCTTTCAGATCAAGGTTAGGTAAGAATACGATTAGAGAAAAAAAAAAAAACAAAAACAAAAAAAAGAAAGATAGTTTAGGTAAGAATACTGTGTAGTTGATATTACAGTCTCATTTTTTTAATTAGAAGTTTTTTTACAAATTGATGTGGAAGTTTAAAATTGAAAACATAATTAAGCAAAAAATTTGACTCGTCAATTTAATTATTTAGTGGCTAACCATTAACGTACTCCTAATTATTTGACCAATTATTTACGTACTATCACATAAGTTTGTATAAAAATTCTGTAGTAAAAACTGTATGACCCTAACATTTTTTTCTGAGCATTTTTCCAACGCCTGTTGATGTCTAACCATAAACTTTTAAGAAATAATAATACAAGGTTGCTTCTTACCGTTCCAGGTGTTGTAGAACCCCAAGAATTCCATCTGCGGAAAATATGAAAAAGAAAATGATTCATATCATTCATAGGCAATGGGCATCATAAAATTAATTAAACACATGCATTATGTTTTGCCATGTAAATGATACTTACACTCCACTGATCTGTGATTGTGGTTTGAAGGAATGCTTCATTTTCGTATGCCAATTTGGAGGCCATCATAGCGAGGGACGAGTTATATTTTGAGTTATTAGGTCTAATGTTTTTGTCTAATTTCACTCTTTGATCAAGATGTCCCAACACAGACTTGAACGTAGCGGATGACCTATCTGGCCACACCACATTTCCTGCATAAATTAACCCAATCATGCATGGTTTAATTTTGCATTCATTATCATTTCATTACAACACATACATAATACCATTATTAATTAGTACTGCATGCATTCATGCAATTTTGGGTATACATGCTTATATATGGATAAAGATTATTTCCAATTTCTTTAAAAGTGTAGATTTTCAAATTACGTAAATTCAGGTTGTTTTTTATATCGAACGACTTGAAAAATAGTATCTATTAAAAATGTGACATGTTACTAATGAGAATTTGATATATTTTCTTCATGTTCTTGTGATTTATGTTATAAAAAAGCTTTGACTAAAAAAATGTATTTTGTTTTACTAAAGAAGAAACGTTTATTAAAAAATGAAGTGATTTTTATTTTTTTTGGCTGCTTAAAAAACATGCTACGTTTTTAATATGTAGCATTTTTTAAGTTGTTCAATGTAAAAAATGGTCTAAATTTATTTAATTTGAGAATTTACACTCTAAAAAAATTGTAGTAAATCCTAATCCCTTACACATTTATTTATATTTGGAACAAATTAAGGTCCATAGAATTAATTAAAAGAAGAAAAAAAAATAACCGAACCTTTTAAGAAATGTGACCACAGCATGAGAAATCTCCCGTTTTGGGAAAGAAGATTCAGCCACAGCTCCAGCATATACCCCACCTGAACTATGAGCTTTCCATAGTAAAGGAGGAGTTTCTGCGCTAAGAGGGAGTTGAATATGTACCATCGGCGCCAAAAATCCCCCTTTTCGTCTTCCGTTCGCTGGATGAATGTTTCTGATGTAGAGAAAAGCAGAAAGCGAACAAGATCATATAAACTTGCATCTTCTGGGCTAAACAGCATATAATGGTCGCAGAATTGTGTCTCAGAAGCTGCCATGGCTGAGAAGCAATGAAGAAGATGATTGATGAATTGTTATATTTGTCGACGTCTCAATTGAGAATACTTTGAAAATATAGGAAAGTGTGATTACATATTTATAAGGTCTGTACTGTAATTTTTTTTTTTTATAAAAAAAGTGACGTAATTAGTTTAGAAAAAGAATAGGTAAGTGATCGTGCTTAATTATGGCTTTTATTGACTAATCTTACTTGTTCGCTTTTGATAATTATGGTTGCCAAATTGGAAATTTGGCATGTGTGACGTGTCCCTCGTGAACAAATAAAGAATAAACTATATATTGTCGTTAATTAAAAGTCCCGTTAATTGTCGTACACTTCAATTTGGGTTTTGAAGGGTTAACCTAACCATGCTCTCTAAGCTCACCACGGCCTCTAATTTAGGGATCAAATATATTAGAAATGGGTAATCACGTAATAAACCTTAAAATTGGCTCTTAGTTTTAAAATGAACTTTCAATTTTAGTTGCAATTAATAAGAAACCCCAGACAATATTAGACCAACAAAAAACAATGCCAAATTGCCAGTAAACATTAATTAGAAGTGGGCCAAAGACCCGTCCAATAGAAGGGTTCTAATGCTTTGTTTGTTAAACTATTTATCTTTTGTTTTCTATTTAAAAAAATGATATATCATATAGGTATATATATATATATATATATATATATATCAGCAAACAAATTAAGATACAACACTAACAAGGTGATTAAAATTATTTTTACTTTAATGTCAAATCAGAACACCATTAAAAAAAAATATTAACAGACATAACAGTCTTTGTTAGCTAGAAGTAATTAATGAAATCCCACTTGGTACCTCAGAACTCTCTCGTAGCACTAAAAAAAAATAAAAATATAACGTTTCATGAAATTACTAAATAGCATTTTAGTGTAAAAAGCTAGATGAATTCCACCCAGCGGGGGTGTAGGGGGTAGAGTGTGGCGGGGGGGATGAATCTCCACTCCCTACGAGTGTACGACTACGAACTTGCATGTTTTTTTTTTTCCTGAGATAAATAGGGAAAGAGGGAATCTTACATGTTTTTATTGATTTAACGTGGAGAAGATGATTACAACATAAAGAGTAAAAATCTGATAAAAAGATACTTAATTCTCATTAATAATATATATATATATTTTTTTAATATGTAGCATTTTCTAAGCCGTTCCATGTAAGAAGCAACATGAAATAGCGTAATTTAAAAATCTATAATTTCAAAAAAAATGTAAGAAATTCTAATCCAAATCGTTGTTATTGTTCCAAAAAGAAATTGCTAGGGCCAATTTTAAACTTTACTATATCATATAATAATGCATGTGTGCAGAGGTGTGAATTCCAATTAAAATAAGAGAAATATTATTTTGTATATTATGGTCCTTCTCCCAGCATATATATCGATATACGACTCATGTAGCTAGCATACTTAATTCACTTTTAGATTTTTTTTTTTAATTAAGATAGATCCAATGTGGATTGAGTATATATACCACATTAGCGAAATATGATGAGAAAAGGACCGTATAATGCAAAATAGCATTTCTATGAAAACAATTAATGCTCTTTTCTTGCTTAATCAAAACTACGAGGTAGAGTATAAGAAACTCTGGACGTCAAAGCCACTAATTCAATGCCAAAGTTATGAGCGTTGTTTTTACTTGGTAAAAACTGCAGCAAGTCAGCTAGAATTGCCAAGAAGCTTGCCAAACCTAACAATGGGCTGTTTACACTTCAAAAAAAAAAAAAAAAACATGGGCTGTTTCCACTTAAAAAAAAAAAAACATGGGCTGTTTCCACTTCAAAAAAAAAAAAAAAAAAAACATGGGCTGTTTCAATGATCCACGTTTTTATAATTGTGTACATCATGTGCTTAATAAATTTCCACTAGAAAGTAGAAGCAAAAAGGTTGTCGGTATCATATGACTTTCTGGACTGCAGGTGATCTATTTCTATGTTTATGCTAAATTGCTAATTGCCTGGATCCTTCAATCTCCGCGTTAAATATGAGCTGATATGATTTAGTTTTTCTCGGTCAAATCTCTTCTTTGACAAAAAATATATATATATTATATATAATAAGTCACCTTTCATGTTTACCGAAAATTATATGACTTTTAAAATCATCATTAGATTAAAAGTCAATAATGATCAATCATAAATTCAATGGTATTTTAAAAACCACATCACTTTTGATTGATACAAAATCGACATGGGAGGGTGACATATATAATTATTCTTATATATATATGAGTGTGTGGGTTTTTTTTTTTTTTTTTATTTTTTTTTTTTTTTGTATTTTATAAGGGTATTTTTGTCATTTTAGTACAAAGGAAATACATTGCAATTTTCTCATAATTTGGGAGGACATTGCTTTAATTGAAAGTTTGGAGAACATTACAAATTGCCTAATAATTAATTTGAGGAGGGTATATGTATTTTTCCTTAATTTCTATTTGTTGGTATTGAGAAGAGGCGCGCCCCTCCACATTTTTCACATTTTGTGAAGTAGTGTAATAACTAGGAAAATGCTACAGCATCTACCCATATTTTTTTCTCATCCTTCTATTTTTTAAAATTGCCATTGAATTTGTGGTCCCATGTGTGGACCCATATGAAACTCATTGATCTAATGATAATTTTAAAAAGTAGAAGGATGTGAGAATGACAAAAGAAGATGAGAAAAAGATATGGGTAGATACTGTAACATTTTCCTAGTTATTACGTACACTACTTCGCAAAATATGAAAAATGTGGAGGGGTGCCCCTCTGCTCAATACCAACAAATAGAAATTAAGGAAAAATACATATACCCTCTTCAAATTAATTATTAGGCAATTTGAAATGTTCTCCAAACTATTAATTGAAGCAATGTTCTCCCAAACTATGAGAAAATTCCAATGTATTTTCTCTGTACTAAAATGACAAAAATACCCTTATAAAATACACAAAAAAAAAAAAAAAAAAAACACG
>FXXK01003151.1:0-53405 GCA_900184695.1 Betula pendula
GCGTCGTATTTGGCTTCTAAGCCCCTAATTAGGGCATGCATGTCTTCATGCGGAGGCGGGGGGTTAACCTGGAAGCGTCCCGGTTCAGGGTCGCGACGGTTCTCCCCGTCGAAGTTCAGGCGACGCCCGTGTGCACCATCTCCAGTACGTCGCTCATTTTGCCGGTGACGACGATGTTGCGCGCCGCTTGCCTGGCCTTCGTTGGACCCTTGGGGAGGGCGTTGGTTGCCCCCCTGCGTGTGCTGACTCTCGCCTCCGCCCTGACGACTTCCATCGCGGCGGTCTTCACCTCGCGAGTCTTCAACATGCACATACTCTTCTTCGTCGGCGCTGGGCTCATCAGAGTCCGTTTCAGAGAACGCTTGCCCCTCTACGTGCACTCTGCCATGTGGACTAGGGCAGAGTTGGCGTACGAGGGATGCATTCATGCGCTTAAGAGTTTCTATCTCTTCGGCCATTTGCTGCATCTTGGCTTCTGGTGTTAGGGAACCGGCTCCCGCCGCCGAGGACTGGACGGCGACGGATTTCCCCTTGTCTAGGTGAGGGGTTTCCGGAATAAAGGCACGGTTGCCTGGCTGCTCCCCGCGGTGGCCTGGGGATGCTTGTGAAGTTTCTTCAATACCCATCGCAGTCGAGTCAGTTTTGTAGTAAGAACAAGAGCGTTCCCACAGACGGCGCCAAACTGTTGAGACAGTTTCCAACTCCGGCTGCGCAGGTCACCTGAGAACAGAGAAAGTGTTAGACACAAGAGCTTGCCGGGGTTGCCGGCGGGGGATAGCTCCGATGCCTAAGTCAGCTCTTTTCTTTGAGAGAAAGACTTAGAGTAATTTTTCTGTATTATGATTGTACGTACCTCTTGCCGAACCCATCCCCCTCCTTATATAGTGGCAGTCATCCCGAGGCCCCATTTAATGAGCCCTTCGTGGGCCCCCTGGCATTCTTTAGTTGTTAATGCCATACGGGCCCTTAAATGTTGTTCCACGTGCCATAAGCGTAGTGGTCCACGGTATGTTAATTCCTGTCCGACTTGTCACATCAGCCATGTCTTAGTGGGCTTTGTAAGCATCGGGAATCGCGAGCGCAATGATCGAGGTCGGCGATCATAAATGCTCCCCATGATGAGCCCCTGTCCTTCTTCATGAAGATCTTAACTTTCTGTATGGGAGCCGAGCCTTAAAGGTCGGCGAGGTTCCTGTAGACAGGCAGCTAGACCCCGGGGTTCGCAGAACTTCAGTATCAGGCAACCGGACCCTGGGGTATCGGCAGGGATCCATGGCGCCAGCCGAGCTCATGTTCTCAGGTTCGTGGAGGAGTGGACTTTGAGCTGGACCTCGTGGGCTCGCTGCAAGAGAATAGTCGATCGGGCCCACACGCCTAGTCTTCAGGCCCTCAACCAACATACGTAGTCCTAAACTCCTAACATGAGCCATATAAGCATCTCGAACTATAGGCTTTGTTAGGGGATCAACAATCATTTGAATCGTAGAAATATGTTTAAGCACCACTTCTTTCTTAGTGACCATATCTCGTATGTAGTGATATCTAATATCTATGTGTTTGGTTCTCCCATGATATTTGGGATCCTTAGCATAGGCAAGTGTTGCCATACTATCACAATAAATTTTCACATGATCATCAAGATCTATAACCACATTCAAATGCTTAAGGAATCGCCTTAACCAAACTGCCTCTTGTACCGTTGCTGAGCATGCTATATACTTTGCCTCCATAGTAGATAAAACTATACAAGGCTGCTTTTTACTATGCCAAGTAATCACTCCATTACTGAGCAAAAATGCATATCCTGTTGTGGATTTGCGCTCGTCTAAGTCACCACCCCAATCAGCATCACTGTAACCAACTAAGTGTAAATCTTCACTCTGATAGCAAAGTGCGTAATCCATTGTTCCCTTGAGATATCCGAGTATTCTTTTTACTGCTTTCCAATGAGCAAGCCCTGGATTAGATTGGAATATGCTAACTAACCCAACAACATAACATATATCTAGTCGAATACATATCATAGCGTACATCAAACTACCCACCGCACTGGAATATGGAACACGAGACATCTTTTCCTTTTCTTCATGAGTCTTGGGACTCATTCCTAGGTTTAAGGCTTCACCTCTAAGAACAGGAGTATCAATGGGTTTGCAATTATGCATTTGGAAGCGTTCAAGAATCTTCTTAATATAAGTCTGTTGAGACAAACATAGAAGTTTCTTTGAATGATCCCTACAAATTTTAACTCCAAGAATAAATTTTGCTTCACCCATGTCCTTCATCTCGAAAGTAGAGGACAACCACCTTTTAGTTGTAACAATCATGTTTTTATTATTTCCTGCCAATAAAATATTGTCAACATACAAAGAAAGGATTACAAAACTTCCTTTGGACCGTTTCATATACACGCAATGATCTTCTTCGATCATCATAAAACCATTAGAAATAATGGCTCCATAAAATCTGAGATACCATTGCCTAGATGATTGTTTTAATCCATAAATGGATCGTTTGAGCTTGCAAACTTTGCGCTCTTGTCCTTTGGCCACAAAACCAATAGGTTGATTCATATATATGTCCTCATATAGTTCTCCATTGAGAAATGCAGTTTTAACATCCATTTGAAATAGTTCTAAATCCAAATGTGCGACAATGACAAGGATTATGCGAATGAGGCAAACCTCACTACTGGGGAAAAGGTTTCCTCATAGTCAACACCCTTCTTTTGGGTGTAACCCTTCGCCACAAGGCGTGCCTTATACCTTTCAATTGAACCATCCGCCTAACGCTTGATTTTTAAGGCCCATTTGTTTCCAATGGTTTTGCGTCCTGGTGGAAGGTCTACTAGATCCCAGACCTAGTTAGTCATCATTGACTCTATTTCTTCATTCATTGCTTTCATCCACTTACTTTAGCAGAAGATGAGATAGCCTCATGGTATGACCTAGGCTCATCATTATCTTGCAGAGCAATCATGAAAGCTTCCCCCTTAATCTCATAGTGACGTCGAGGGATTTTTTTCACGTTTGCTTCTACGCAATTGAGGTTCTTGTGAATCCTCTTCTAGTGGTGTGCTCCCACTAGGCGGCAAGTCATTCACACTGTCCCTAATAGATTGAGAAATTTCTCCCCCATTCTCTATTAGGCTACTTGGAGTGTTTCCCTCTTGATCCACTAATTCATATAGTTTCAAATTTTTGTTAACCTCACTCCTACTTGGGAATTCATCCTCGATGAATTCGACATCTCGTGACTCTATTTCAGTCACACTTTCATCGGGTTGTTCACCTACCAACACATAGCCCTTGGAATGCTCTGAATGTCTTATAAAGATACATTTCTTTCCTCTAGGGCCGAACTTTCCATACTTATGAGAAGTATTATGAACAAAACCCGTCGAGCCCCATGTCTGTAAATTTTCCAAATCGGGCTTTTCACCGGTCCATAACTCGTAAGGTGTGGAAGGTACTGATTTTGAGGGCACTCGATTAAGAATGTAGGCTGCAGTCATAAGTGCATCCCCCCAATAGGATATTGGTAGGTTTGCTTGCGCCATCATTGACCTAATCATTTCTAGCAGAGTTCGATTTCTCCTTTCCGCCACACCATTTTGTTGTGGCGTACGAGGCATCGTTAACTGCCTTTTGATTCTTTTTTTCTTCACAAAGCGTTTTAAATTGCTTAGATAGATACTCACATCCACGGTCAATTCTAAGAGCTTTGATGCTTTTGTCTAATTGGTTCTTAACCAAAATCATATAACGCCTAAAGCAATCCAAAGCTTCAGACTTGTGGGAGATCAAATAGACATGACCATACCGTATATAATCATCAATGAATGTGATGAAATAGAAACTACCATGCCTTGCCCTCACATTCATTGGGCCACAAATGTCTGAGTGAATTAGTTGCAATGGGAAAGATGCCCTAGTAGCTTTTCCAAATGGTTTTCTTTTTGACTTTCCCATCAGACAATGTTCACATGTGGGCAATGATGTTTTAGCGAGTGGGCTTATAAGGCCTTCTCTAGCTAATCTTTTCATTTGATCTTACCCTATATGACCTAATCTAGCATGCCATAACATAGAATCATAAGAAACATTATCACTAGAAGTCAAGAAAGCAACTGTATTATCATAATACAAATTATTGATGTCCAAAACCATAAAACCATTAGAAATAAAACCACAACCATAGTAAATTGTATCTAAAAATATCTTTACACCCATATTCTTGAAAACAATCTCAAAACCTAATCTAAGCAACTGATTAACTGACAACAGGTTTCGCCAAACTTGAGGAGCGTATAAGACATCATGAAGTAACAAAGTGCGCCCCTTTCGCAAATTCAGCATGTAAGTACCAATACCTAGTACATCCACACTAACTCCGTTCCCCATATACAATCTTTGGCTCCCTACTGGCAGCCGGCGATACTCCACGTACCTCGTATGTTCTCTCGCTACATTTTTGGTTGCTGCTGAATCTATAGTCCATTTAGGAGAAGAATCAACAACCATAACATGACTAGTAACAAAAATATCACCAGATATGAATTTAGGGAGTACCTTCTTCGGCTCAATGCATTCACGAGCGAAGTGTCCTTCCTTGCCACAACTGAAGCAGTTCAACTTAGATTTGTCTTTCTTGCCACCACACTTACCTCTCTTGTGTTTAGTGTATCTAGCCCCTTTAGGCGCAGGTCTTCCAGTCATTCCTTGCTTGGGATCATTCATGTTGTTCTTATGCTGGGCCAAAATGCCTTGTGTGAACTAGACTCAGCCATATTAACAAATGCTTCAGGTTTAGCACCCTCTAGGCGCTCAGCCTCTAGCTCAAGATGACGTGCTACATCGTCAAATGTTTTAATATTTTCATTATGCATAATGTTTTGGCTCATATTTTCCCAAGATTTTGGAAGAGACCGAATAACAGCTTGGACTTGCTGTTCATCAGTGAGATTGTTTCCAGCGGCTTTAAGCTCGCGAATCATAGATGACATCACCCTCAAATGCTGCTTCATCGTATGGTTAGAGCGCATCAAGTATGAGTCATATGAGTCAAACTTCATTGTTAATTCGCGCAGCCTGGTAGCCGAAGTGCCTCTATATCTTAACTTGAGGGCTTCCCACATGTCATGGACAGACTGACCCTCCTCAAACTCGCCTATTAGATCATTGTTCATGCTGCTTAACAATGTGAAGCACGCACAACGATCTTTCTTGAGCCAACTCTCATAGGCTTTAAGATCACGTTGGTGTTGAGGAGTGTCCCCTTGTTGAGGAGCAGTCATGGACTGGGTTAAGGTCTCCAAGACCTCTTGTTCGTTCAGGATATATTGGATCTTTCGATGCCAAATGTCGTAATTGTCCCCATCCAATTTATCTCCTTTATTTAAATCAGCAATAATACTCTTAAAGGCCATTTCACTACATTTAAAACGAGAGGAATATTATTAATATGCACACACATTTTAGAAATTTTGCCGCATTAATTCAAATTAAACTAAATAATATATGTACAAGTTGAGAGATCGAAAATTCGCTAGGCTCCTAATCATCTCTCGTGCCACAAGTACCATTATTATGTTCAATTTGATTTTCACTCAAAATTTGTTAAGGGAGGAGAAATAAACTCAACTCAACCTAACTTCCACTATTCAAATTAATTCTAGGCAATAAACAAAAATTATATCATCCCAAGAATTAATTCAATGTCATCATATTTTGGGGCTATACATGCTTTAAAGAATACCTCAACAAATTTTTAAAAAAAGAAAGCATGCAAATAATTTCTACTAAGAAATAATTATGAATTATACTATAAATCCATAAAAAAAAATTACTACCCCTAAACTATTTTACATGTATGCCAAAATTGAATATACAGTACAAAAATAATAATAATAATAATAATAATAATCATGCAACTTTTTCTGTAAATTTTTTTATGCCAATTATATTCTAACAAATGGAATTGTTGAACCAACAAAGAGTGTGGCCCATTTGCTAAGCTGCTGGTTTCCTAGCCTAGAAGGCAAAAAAAACATTTACAAATCTGCTGCCCCAAGGATTTGAACCGTCACCATTAAAGTCCAAAGGGCATGTCTTAACCGCCAGGCCAAATCACAAAGAATTAACCACTGAAACATCTTAAACCGTAAGTTATAGAAGATGCTGTACAATTAGGATTGTGTATATCTCTCGGCATACAAATCCAAACAATACCAAATTTTGTAGGCATGTACATATGAGTATGATCTACAACATGTATAAATATGGTGGTCTAATTTATTCATTTTCGAGATATGCAATTAAAATTCATATATTAACAAAAATTGTATATAAATTAGAAAACATGGTTTCAATGAATCTTCTAACGTAATATAAGACACTTACAGGCATACATACAATGAGAAAACACTTAACCTGGCTCTAATACCAATGTTGGAAAAAACATAAACATAACATAAAGTTCTATGGTGTGTACCTTTTACAAGAACTCACTCACAATGATCTTTGGTAAGTGTTCTACAATGTATAGTGATGCCTCTCACGCCCAGATTTTGAAAGAACTCAACGGTAGTGTTTTATTACAAAAACAAAACACATATGCTCACAACCTAAATGCTCTTTGAATAAGAGAGACAAGAATTAATTGAGAGAGAATTCTGAATAGATAGAATGAATGAATTCTGTAACTCTCATCCTATTGTTATTTATAACCAACCAAAAGACACAACTCTTGGTTAAGGAAGTTACAATATCAAGAGATACAACTCTTGGTTAAGGAAGTTATAATTTTCAAGAGATACAACTTTTGAAAATATATGGACCAACTTTACTGTGGATATATTAATGTCCAATTACTAACAATTTTCAATACCCCCGTTTGCATGCTACATTGCAATTTACCTTTTGCACACCATTCGGAGGAACTTTCCTTTTTTTTTTTTTGGTTGGGCTGCATTAACCACGTTTTTTTTTATTTATTTTTTATTTTTTATTTTTATTTTTTTAAGAGGGGGGGAAGGGGGAAAGGGGATGCATTAACCACGTTTTGAGTGTGTTTACTTTCCTTTATCTGGATTCTCCTGAACTCTTCAATCGAATTTAAAGCAACAGTTTTTAAAAAATAAAATTCTTCGTACATATAATCTGATAAATTTTGGCAATATAGATCAACATATATAAACACGTAGAACAGTGGAAGAATTTTGGACTTTTTACACGTCAAAATCAGACCTTATCAGGATCTATGTAAATGCATGGGCCGTGAACATTCTTCTTAAGTCAAACACTATCAAATCTCCTTCGCTCTTCTTGGCTTGCAGTAGTCTTCGCCATCATGCCCTCATGCACGTGCGCGCGATCAACTTGGTGATGTAGTGATTAAATTGGGAAAAACAACTGGAACCTAATAAAATACTAGGACAAATGAATAAGAAGATTCGTAATACATACAATTGTGTATGTTGATCAATGGGGAATGGGGAAGAGGTGCCGATAGGAGTATCACTTTATATTTTTTTTCAATTTTACTCCAAATTTCCACAATTGTGTATGTTGAAATTGTTGAGGTGCTCCAATAAATTTGTATTTTCGTCCATTTGTAAACCATATAACTGCTTTTTCACGTACAGTTTATTTGTTAAATTCTTCTCATCAATTACATTGTAAATGACTTCATCTGATAAATTAAAATAGATCGCACAGACAACTTCCACATCCATCTCTTTCCAGTCATCATTGTCCATCTTCTTGAGTTTCTTTACTTTTCCCAGTAACGCCTTGTAGACTCCTTGCTAAAATCAGAAGGTTATCTATCCTACATTGCCAAAGTAAGACTTGCCATGAAACTTCTCTACTACATACTTGGTGCCTGCCATATTTGGCTGCAATCTGAATCGAACACCACCTAGATGCCAAACATTTTCACTTCTTTAAGAAACCACTCTCTCCTTGTATAAAAGAGGCAGAGTGTTTTCGAATCACGTAATAATTTGTGCTCTATTTGTTTTAATTATTATATTATAGTTGTTTTTGTTGAAAAATGAGGACATCGAAAGTTGGAATATGATCCCAAAACATCTAATCACTTGGGAAAAAAGAAATGAGACAGCTCCCCCTTTACTAGGAATCTTAGCTCAACTTCACATTGCAATCTGCAAATGAAAAATTAGTTTCACATGTTTTAATGGCACCCATCTTACTATAATATATTGTTCAAGGTGAACTTTCTAACCAGTCTCTTCATCACACAAAATAAATAGAGGCTTCCCCTGCCCTCACAAATCACTGCTCTCAGCCAACAACCTTAAACTTGTTCATCTCATCAATGGAAAACAATCAAGATAGCCCAAAGTCTTTGGGGGTGTGTGAGAAAATCATCCATGCAGTTTCTTTCCATCCTGCTTGCAAAAAAATCCGCCGCATCTCGCATCGCCAACAAGATCCCAGGCCTGCTTCAAATCCTTCACTGCCAATGCATAATCATGTGGGAAAACCTGTTCGTGAACATCCCAATTCTGCAGACGAGATTCCCCTCAAGTTTGACTACTCAAGCCTGCAGCATCCTCCAAAGGAGAAACCAGAGGTTCAAAAGAAAGGTAAGCAGCCAGGACATGATATGAATGAGATATTTTCTGATTACATTAAACGTGCCAAGATGAAGATCAGAAGTGTGTCAAATGTTGGCGGTGGGAAGAATGCCTCTCAACAAGATGATGCTGATCATGATCAGACAAAGAAAAAGGATACTGCTAAGGATAGTACTGCAAAGGATCAATTTTCAGAATATATCAATCGTGCTAAGATGAAGATCAGAGCTACTTCAAGTATTGGTCGTGGAAAGATTGTGTCCTTCAAACGAGAGTAGGAGGCTGCAGGAGGCTTCAAATAAACAGAGAAGCCTCTACAATAACTTTATTTATGGCTTTCTCTGTTTCCCATGCCAAACATTCTTGAAAGTTGGAAGCATATTTAAGATCAAATAATTTGGTTTAGTTTTTCCTGTTTGTACTAAATCCATCTAAGTTTGTGCCACACTTTTGGCCACTACCGAAATATTATGAATGATACCCTTCCATGGTTATGTATTTCTATTTTATTTGATTTCAAAAAGCCAAGCAATGTCTTTTCTTGATAATGTCAGCATGGAAATCTATGCATGAAAATGAGCTGATAAAAGAACAATTGATTAAGATCTCTATTTGGAAGTTCCCGTCTAGGAAAGTTCCATCAGTTGTCAAAGTACTGATCGAAATAACGTTTGTGGCAAAAAGGGATCGGTCGGCTATATATCCTTCACGAAGGGACAACGATGGGAAGGTAGCGGGAAAAGAGCTCGACGGTGGTGGAGAGCTTGCGGCGGAGCGGAAGAAGAGGCGATGGTGGACAGTGGACTCTGAATAAGTTGTAAAAATTTTAGGTAACATGACAGTTTTTAAGTCATTCGTTTTAAATCAATGGCCCAAATTAATGATATCATTTTTGTTAGAATATACGAAATATATAATATATTTTATATTTGAGTGATATTGTAATATTCTCTATTTAGAGTTGATTGTAATCAAATCAAAGAGATTTGACTACCATACTTATATTCATCCTATACCCTATAAATAGGACCTTTGTATTGTAAACAAAAATAGTTAATGAGCACAATGTAGCCTTAAGGGCTGTTTATAGTGGTAGATGTAGGTGTCTAATATCGAACCACCCGTAGTTCTCTGTGTCTCATTCTCTCTCTTACTTTTGCTCTTATTCTCACATTTTATTATTCTGTACATATTTTAGAGTTCATATGCAGCCATGTTTTGTTGTGATATGCGGGGCAACTCATTGGGGAATCTTGGCACAATGTAGTTCGGCCCCTTACGGGATCTGTTACTCATTCCATCATTGTCAGTTGCGGGTTTGAGTCTTTTTAATGGATTGTCTTCGTTTTTTGGTTGTCACTTTCAGCCTTTCTCGCCGGTATCGCTTTGATCAAACTACCGACTTCAGCTGCATTTATATTCTGTTTTTATTTTCAAATTCAAGCTTACAGGATCTTTCATCTTGAGTTTGAAGAGGGATGTTAGAATATACGAAAAATATAATATGTTTTTCGTATATTTCAAATTTTGGTGATATTGTAATATTCTCTATTTATGGTTAATTGTAATCAAATATAAGATATTTGATTACCATACTTATATTCATCTTAAACCCTATAAATATGGACATTTGTATTGTAAACAAAAATAAGTTAATGAGCACAATGTAACCCTAAAGGTCTTTCATAGTGATGGATATAGGTGTCTAACACCAAACCATCCGTAATTTCTTGTCTCTTTCTCTCTCCTATTTTCACTATTATTTCTCCATATTTTAGTATTCCGCCCATATTGTAACAATTCTCATACAATTTTGTAATCAGATCTCTATACGATAAATTGGGATTCATATAATTAAGTTTCTTTTATTGGATAAAATTAGGATTTCGTTTCATTGACCACAACCCATAAGGATGAATCTTTTAAAACATGAAAAATAACTGATGTGATAAGTTAGTAGAACAAATATTTTTAAATTTTCTTTTTAGTAAGACACCGTAATTCAAGCGTTAGTTGCACAACAAATGCATTGTCTTTCCCTAAAGGATCTGTTGAAAAGTGAAACATGTCTAATATTGTGCAATAACCTTTTTTAAAAAATAATAAAAAGCTTACGACCATGGCTGTGGTCTTGGTATTTTTTTTTTTTTAATTAAAAATAATAAAAAGTTTGTAAACCCTATATCATAAACTCCAAATCCAAAAGTTACACAAATACCACTTCTAAAAAGTGAGACTAATTTTTGTTGAGAAATATTTTATATTCTTCATTTTTTTAATAAATAAATAAATAAATGTTTTTCTAAGCAATTACATTTTCTCTAATCAAACCAATTGAACAATAATACAACCAAACAATTTGCAAGTTGGGTTTTACGTGTCTAGTGGGACGAATTTTTAGGATTATAATTTTTTTTTTTTTTTGAAGTGAATGACTTAGAAATAAAGTTATCATTATTGATAGATCGAGGTTATTGTACGTCCAACTTTTTTCTCCAATTTTAACCAACTTCATGTATGTGGACAAAGACGAACCCCATATATATATAATAAAAGAAAAAAAAAAGGGCATATATGTAAAGTTGGATAATAAACATTTCTCTTATTGAGATCATTAGATTAATTAAGATCGAATGTTAGAGATATTGTGTTATCATTATTTATAACATTAGAAGTGGTTTATTCTAATCAGTATTTTATTTTTACTACGCATTGTAAGTGTCTATTTAAAGACACCAAAAAGTTAACAAAATTATCAATGAGTTAATTGTAATCAAACTTACGTTTGTTGTTGGGAGACTTTTAGAGTTCCTCAAACGACCCTAAAGTAAGGAGGCTTAGGATTCTTGAATTATCCTATCAAAAATGTATTTTCTTGTTAGTTACGTAGGCACCCTTCCTTGAATTATCCTACCCCCATTTGGCCAAGGAGCCAGCCCTCTTCCTACCTGTTTTTTTTTTTTGGTCATTTGGGTATTTTTTTAAGAGAAAAATCATATTTAATCCCTAAGTTTTTATCTTATTTGGATTTAGTCTTTGGGTTTTCAATTTCAAAAATACGGTTCTTAGGTTTTATCCAAATTTAAAATATGTTCTTTTGTCATTTTACCGTCAAAATTTAAGTTTGTCATATGTCACATATGTCTAGTTTAACATGTTACTCCACTTTGACTCGCTTTGCCACTTCAAAAGTACGCTATATAGAGACGAAGAAAAACATGCAACATATAAGATGAAGAAGTCTCTTATTTTTCAAGTTTTAAGCCCAAAAAAAATTGTTGTCATGGTTTTTTTTTGTGAATGACTTGTATCTGCTAATATGACATTGTATTTGAGTGCTTATATGAGCGTTGACATGTTAAATGAGATATATATAGCATATAAGAATTCGTAAATTTTGAGGTAAAGTGATAGAGAGACTTATTTTAAACTTAGACAAAACTTAAGGATCGTATTCTAGAAATTAGAAACCAAATGATTAAATCACCAAAAAAAAAAAAAAAAAAAAGAGCATACACCCATCATGACTTACATTGGTTGGATGAAAACACAAAACCACATAGATTATGAAATACACTATTTTTTTTATTAAAAAAAAATCCTTACCAATGCAAACTACTAGTCCAATAAATAAAGATCCTAACTTCCCACGGTCAATGATAAAAAGCTCAATTGGAGCAAATCTTGGTACTCTTCAGCTCTACCATTTTAAGCTGTTCCTACGCATAAGGGTTTCAAAATTTTAGCCCTATTAGAGCATTCACAACAGATCCTATATAATTCATTCTCTTCGCTAAATAGAGTAAAATTATCAAAAATATCATAAAAAGTGGACCACAACAGTTTCCCAATCGGTTCCCTAAAGTTTGAGTTTGCTACAGTGGAACCCAATGCATTGAGTTCCACTGTAGCAAACTCAATGCTTCTTATAATTAAAAAAAAAAAAAAAAAACTTAAAACTCTCTCCTCTCACACCTTCCAATGAACCAAGCCATTCAAAAAGAAATAATAAAAAAGCAAAGAAATAATATTTAATTGGTATTGGGAACGATTAAAGGAAGCTATTATGGAGTGTATTTGTATAGGAAATCAAAAAATAGTTTAATTCCCTAAGTTTAGGAAAAAAATGACAAGGAAGCTCCTGTGAATGTTCTTAGCTAAGCCAGTCCAACCTGCTGCCTTTTATTCTTAGGCTGTCTTTATTTTCCAGAAAAAATATTTCAGGATAGGAATTTTTTTTCCTGAAATATTTTTTCGGAAACTATCTTTTTTCAAGAGAATGGAAATTAACTTTTTAATAACTAGTTCAGAAAAGGAATCAACCTTTGATAATAAAACATGTCTTTTTTTTTTTTTTAAAGAAATATTTGATTTCATGTATAATCTGAAAGAAAAGAGAATGCTATAGAAATATAAAATGAAAAGCAGAATAAAGATAAATAAAGACAAGAGTTTTAAGTGGTTCAATCTATGACCTACGTCCACAGGATAAAGCCCAAATGACTACATTATACTCTTATTCACTTTAATGATTTTATATTACAAAAGGCTCTAGTTATGAGTAATGATTGTGCATCTACTCCATGTCCTTCTCAGCGCCCTTTTAGTACATGTGAAATAAGTTTTTCATTTTTTTGGAAGAGCAAGTGGACCCCAGCTTTTATTTAAAAAAATAAAAAATTCATTTGACATGTATCAGAAGGACTCTAAGAAAAACATAGAGTAAATGCACAAACATTACTCCTCTAGTTATAGAGTTTACATATGATTTAAATATAATATAATCACAATCAAATTCATTAAAGTGATTGAATGTCATCAAATCCCTAACTTCAAGGTAATATAATCTTTATAAAATCTCTAACTTCAGGGTAATCCAAATATACTCTAACATTTCCCCTCAAACTCAAGGAAGGATTCTGGAAGCTGAAGTTTGAAAGATTGATACTAACCGACGACGATGACTGGAGATGGCAAGTAGTGGCGGTGGTCGAAAAATTGATACTAACCAACGATGATGATTGGAGTTGGGCCTTTAACAACAATAGGCCGAGAATCTTCAAAATAGGGCCAACTATTGGCCAAAATGAGAGCCAACTATGGACTTAAATGGGGCTGAGTTTTAAACAATACTATAAAGGCCAAAGAAACTAGGACAACAAAAGGCCAAAATATGGGTCTGGGTTAACAACAGGACTAACAGTAAACTAAGTAACTCGGCCAACAACTTGGCCTCTTTTTTTTTTTTTTTACATAGAGAAATTTCTCTTTCCCATAGCAAGAGTACAAAGATCAAGTTGAGAAAACTTTGAGAACATCTCAATGCATATTACATAAATGCAACAACAGACTGTGTGTCTGTGACCGAAGGCGATTAATGATAGTGAATGAAGATGGGTCTTTAATAACAATAGGCCAAAAGGGGTTTGGAGAGAGATTCGTCGGAGGAGGCGAAATCAATGGTGAATTCGTCAGAGAGGATGCTGGAGAAGGCGTTGGACATTGTGCAAAGGTTGCAAATCTTGGCAAAAGTGAAGAAACATCTCTTCCCGATGTAGCAAACCTGTTCTCCAAGTTGAAAACAAATCAAACAACCGCACATAATTTTTGAACAATTTTTTTTTTTTAACCTCTTTGAAGAAATTTGTGGGCTTAACTCATTCCATAAAAGTGGCTCTATAGGAGAGGGTTTCCCATTCCTTATAAACATGCCCAAGGACTTGTCCACACGCGATGTGAGATAATTCCTCAATACCCTCCTTATAATGCCCCAAAGATTTATCAAGTTTTAAGATTTATTTTTTAGCTTTGGATGCCATGGAACGTTTGAAGGATTCTATGGAATGTTCGGGTGTACTCAAGGAATGTTCGATGGTGAGGATCAAACATTCAATACATGTCCCTAATGCACTGAATCACATGAAAACTTTCGATCAATGTGCATGTCAGATAGTATCAAACGTTCGATGCTTTTAGGGATGTTCAATGTGCTTTTATCAAACGTTCGGTGGAAACCCTAGGACCATTTGGTAATAGTACATCAAACGTTCGATGTCATGCATAGAACGTTCGATGCACCTAGAAATCCAACAGTCCTTAACGAGACGTTTCAGCTTTATAAATACAACCCACACCCCTCTTTATATTGTTCACTCGTGTTTTTGGGAGATCACAAGCTTGTGAGTGTGTGAAGAAGAGTGTTTGGAGGAAGGAAAAGCGTTTTAGCTTGAAGAGGTACTCATCCTTACTTAGTTTGTTTCCTTGTTGTTATTTGTTTACTGTTATCTTGTTTAGTTGTTTTTATGCCTTAGTTTTTATGTTGACTAACTTAAGATTGATTATTTTTTAGTTTTAGTTTGTTTATGAAGGTTTTGGATGTTTTGAGGTAGTTTAAGGAGTTTGTTACCTCAAAGCCTATTTTTTAGAGTATGAGACCATTTATTTTCTTTGGATAAACCTTTAGGAGACCTTGGGAGGAGTTAAAAACCAGAAAGGACCGAGATGTGGCCTAGAATGAGTTTCTGGACCTTATCAAACGTTCGATGTACGGGTGTGAAACATTCGACCCTCCTGGTCAAATGTTCGATGCTTGAACATAATGTCCTTTTGAGTTATTATAAGCCTATAATTTGTTTTACTCAAAGCATAAAACTAATGGTAAGATTGTTTTTTAGATTCGGAAGTCAGACTACGTGGAAGAATTTTTGGTTGATCCATACGACATAAGTGAGTAAAAACTCATATAGATACTTGTTATTGTTATACTTTTATGCATATCATGATTATTTTGATGTACAAACCTGCATGATTACAACTCTCATGAAATACCTATTTATTCTCAACTGTGAACTCTATTTATAAAAACAGTTGTGATTAATAAAGATAATGAAATGATGAGTTGTAAAGAGCATGCACATAGAAAAGACACAAAGATTAATGTGCATCGTATGACATAGTTGCATCGTCTTGCAACAGAATAATGGTTATGGGTTTACTATTATTACGAGTTGATTATATAATCAAATAATTTTATTTTATGAAGAGGGCTTTGGATCCAATGGTTAAGTTTGTAACAACGCACCATTCTTTGAGTGGGTTACCAGTTACGGCTTTGCTAGTTAGTGTGGGCCACCCGAGGTCGGACTCGGTCGGATTATTAGTATAAGACAGTATTTTTGTGCAATATCTGGGACATCGTAATTGTACTAGAAGTCTTTTTGGACTCGTTGATTCTGCTGAAAGGGGGTAATACCTCAGGTAGACTATATTGTTAACATATCACATGTTCCTGCTTACATCATGTATTATAAAATATTGCATCATAACATGTTTATGCTACAAATTGAAGATGACAATGCTTATGTTTATCAACTGAATTCACAAGTGATAATGTGTATAACATGTGCATTATTACTCACTAAGTTGTGGACTAACTATTGTATATTTTTCACCTATACTCTTATGCAACTTGATAGTTAGCACTGAGGATGACAGTTTATGGGATGCATCTGGTTCGCTTGGAGGATATCCTCTGAGTGATATTTGACCATTTGGAGTCAGTGTGGTTAGCCCGGATTTGGTTTGGAAGAGGTGATCGATGCCATGACATGATCAATATGATTTACGAGATGTATCTCGAGTTGGAGGACAATTGATTTTGTGATGTTAAGATGTAATCTCTTTTGTTATTTCGATGACTAGTCTTTTGACCTTATTTTGGAGACATCAAAACTTATGTTATTTATGATATTATGGTTATGTTTTCTTATACTATTCTGGTATTCTTTTATTGTGAGTATTAGTTGTTATCTTATCATTTATAAGTGACAAGTCTTCGGCTGTAGACTCTCATTCTTTTGAGAGTGTATAATCCCTAATTTTTGACCCTAGCGGGGTTAAGGCTGGAAGGCGTACCGCTAAGTCATTTACAAATTAAATGATTTTGTCAGAGCGTTACACTCCCTCACGTGCAAGCCAATATTTTTTCTAGTCCTTGTCACAGGGTAAGTAGTGCGGGCTCATTCGTCCTTGTAGTAGGCTCTAATACCAAAGAAAAGAGAATACTATAGAAATAAAAAATGAAAAGCGGAATAAAGATAAATAAAGACAAGAGTTTCCAGTGGTTCGGTTTATGACCTACGTCCACAGGATAAAGCCCAAAGGGATACATTATACTCTTATTCACTTGAATGATTTTACATTGCAAAATGCTCTATTTATAGAGCTTACATATGATTTGAATCCAATATAATCATAATCAAATCCTTTAATTTAAGGTGATTAAATCTCAACAAATCTCTAACTTCAAAGTAATCTAATCTTCATCAATTCTTTAACTTCATTGTAATCTAAATATACTCTAACATAATCAAGAAAGTAAAATATTTTGGTCTAACAAAACAATATCATATATACAGCTAGGAATGTCTTCCATCCACATCTCATCTATATATGACATGTCTAACTGTTGTCTTGGCTAATCCATGCATAGCTGAATTTTCATCTCTCTTGACCTGGCCAATCTACCAACTGAGCAACGAATGAAGCACCCCTCATGTGTCCTCCATAATTTGCCCAAATATGCTCCAATTTCACCCCGTATAATTCACTGCATTAACAACTTGGAAAGCATCACCTTCCATCCTATGTTCCGGAGGCCCAAGTCTATGCAAAATTCAGCTACATGTAAAACATCTACACCCTTCGCTGCAACTGGGTCAAGACTTACCACTGTTGTTTTCTAGCTGCAGTAACACATATCCCTCGTGGTCCCATATGATAATTTCAATTCCAATACCCCTGTTTGCTACGTTCCAATTTACTTTTTGCACACCATTCGGAGGACCTTTCCAAAAAAAAAAATTATTTATTTTTATTTTTCTTCTTCCTGGTTGGGCTGCATTAACCACCTTTTGAGCGTGTTTACTTTCCTCTATCTGGATTCTCTTGAACTCCTCAATCCAATTTTAAGCAACAGTTTTTAAAAAATAAAAATCTTCGTACATATAATCTGATAAATTTTGCCTATATAGATCAACATAAACACATGTGGAACAGTGGAAGCGAGATCGGATTTTGGACTTTTTTACACGTGAAAACCAGAACTTATCAGGATCTATGTAAATGCATGGGCCGTGAACATTCTTCTTAAGTCTGTGACCCCTAGTATTAGGAAGCATATTACTGACTGCGACCAATAAATTCCTTTTTCTCGTAATTTCTAGTTCTAGCGCTTTTATTCTTCTTTCCCGAACTGTACATTACTTAATTAGAAAGAGTCAAAGACAAGAAGATCACTGAAGCTGAGGAAAAGAAAGGTTTGTTTATATGTGAAACTTCAACATTCGTGGAATCGAATACCACCAGTCTGTCCTTCAGAAACATTTTCACTTCTTTCAGAAACCAGTCTGTCCTTGTATAAAAGAGCACAGTGTTTTCGAATCACGTAATAATTTGTGCTGTATTTGTTGTAATTATTATATTATAGTTTTTTTTTTTTTTTTGAAAAATGAGGGCATAAAAAGTTGGAATATGATCCCAAAACATCTAATCACTTAGAAAAAAAATATGAGACAGCTCCCCCCTTTACTAGGAATCTTAGCTCAACTTCACATTGCAATCTGCAAATGAAAAATTAGTTTCACATTTTTTAATGGCACCCATCTTACTATAATATATTGTTTAAGGTGGATCTTTCTAACCAGTCTCTTAATCACACAAAATAAATAGAGGCTTCCCCTGCCCTCACAAATCACTGCTCTCAGCCAACAACCTTAAACTTGTTCATCTCATCAATGGAAAACAATCAAGCTAGCCCAAAGTCTTTGGGGGTGTGTGAGAAAATCCTCCATGCAGTTTCTT
This sequence comes from Betula pendula, assembly GCA_900184695.1. Taxonomy (NCBI): domain Eukaryota; kingdom Viridiplantae; phylum Streptophyta; class Magnoliopsida; order Fagales; family Betulaceae; genus Betula; species Betula pendula. Next base: position 18,464 of record FXXK01003151.1, read on the forward strand.
TCCATCCTGCTTGCAAAAAAACCCGCCGCATCTCCGATCGCCAACAAGATCCCAGGCCTGCTTCAAATCCTTCCCTGCCACTGCATAATCATGTGGGAAAACCTGTTCATGAACATCCCAATTCTGCAAAAGGTTCAAAATTCCGTGAAGCAGAGGAGATCCCCATCAAGTTTGACTACTCAAGCCTGCAGCATCGTCCAAAGGAGAACAGCAATATTACTCCATTGACAAAAGTTGCTTCAAGGCTGCAGGAGAAACCAGAAGTTCAAAAGGAAGGGAAGCAGCCACAACATGATATGAATGAGAAATTTTCTGATTACATTAAACGTGCCAAGATGAAGATCAGAAGTGTGTCAAATGTTGGCGGTGGGAAGAATGCCTCTCAACAAGATGATGATGCTCATGATCATACAAAGAAAAAGGATATTGCGAAGGATCAATTTTCAGAATATATCAATCGTGCTAAGATGAAGATCAGAGCTACTTCAAGTATTGGTCGTGGAAAGATTGTGTCCTTCAAACGAGAGTAGGAGGCTTCAAGTAAACAGGGGAGCCTCTACAATAACTTTTATGGCTTCTCTGTTTCCCTTGCCAAATATTCTTGGAAGTTGGAAGCATATATAAGATCAAATGATTGTGTTAAATAATTTGGTTTGGTTTTTCCCGTTTGTACTAAATCCTTGTAGGTTTGTATTTCTATTTTATTGGAATTCAAAAAGCCAAGCAATGTCTTTTCTTGATAACGTGAGCATGTAAATCTATGCATAAAAGTGAGTTGATAAAAGAACAATTGATTAAGATCTCTATTGGAAGTTCCAGTCAAGGAAAGTTCCATCAGTTGTCAAAGTATTGATCGAAATAACGTTTGTGGAAAAAAGGGATGGTCGGCTATCCTGTGCGAAGGGACCACAATGGGGAGGTAGTGGGGTAAAAGCTCGACGGTGGTGGAGAGCTTGAGGAGGAGCAGAAGAAGAGGCGACGGTGGACAAATTAATAGGTGACACAAGTGGGCTCTGAATGAAATGTAAAACTTTTACATGACATTACAGTTTTTAAGTTATTCGTTTTAAATGAACAGCCCAAACTAATGGTATCATTCTCATACAATATCCTAATGGGATTCATAGAATTAAGTTTCTTTTAATGTGATAGGGAATTTTTTTAAAAAAGTAAGGGTAACTAGGTTACAGAAATACCACTTCTAAAAAATGAGACTATGTAACGCCATGATTTTATACAATATAATCGTAAGCAAAAACTTCTAATTTCCACATGACATTAGGGCTGTTCAAAATCTCCACCCACCGCGTATCGGCCGTCTACCAGTCGTGTACCAACCGTCTCCGCCCGCCTACCGCCAACCAGCGGCCGACAGGCGGAACAAAAATCTCTATTCCGACAAAACTCGGTCAGTAGGCGGAACTGGCCATGTATCAACCGCCTACCGACCGAGTTTCTCCGACATTCACCGAGACATCAAAACGACGTCGTTTTGATGTTCAAATGACATCGTTCTGATACTTTTTATTTTTTTAAATTTTACCCTTCTCAAAACGATGCCATTTTGAGAAGGGTATATATTCATCTCTTCAGTTCCTTCAAACCCTACGGTGTAGATCGAATTTCCTTCAGACTTCACGCCAATCACGTGGCCTTAGTGGCTTACGGACCGGGACCGCACAACGCTGCTCCGCTCTAGCCTCCATGGCCACTCCACTCCAGCCTCCATCGCCTGCTGCTCCAGAGGCCGCTGGCCAGCCTCCCACTGTTCCAGTCTCCAACCCTACGGGCTACGGCGCCGCTGATCCAGCCTCTAGCCTTCATCTCTTGATCTCCACGTCTCGGCCTTTGGGTCTCCTGCTACTCCGCTGGTCTCTCCCTCAGTCTCTCTCTCTCTCTATTTTTTTTATATTTTTTTTACTTTGTTTAGGCTGTTTAGCAACTTTAGCTCTTACATTTGCAGCAAATGATTGCTTAATATAAAGACTGCTTAATTTTAATAAAAATCATCAGAGAAATTTATTTCCAAACATAAATTTGAAAAGACCTAGTTAACTCTCATAACCTACTCAATAATCAATATATATCCGGTAATGAATTCTTCCTAACATTTGAATATTTAATTATTATTTTTTTCTAATTAATCTTTAATTATTTCATATTTATAAAGTTTTTTCAACTTGTGTATTGTAAGCTGCTATGTTTGCAAAGTTGAAGTGTTTGATGTTTTCAGAATTCCCTAAACTGAAAGTATTATTTACTGACTGCAACTCCTGGACTTATATTACTAAAATTTGGATTGCCCTGTACTGATTTAAACATGTGGTTGTTTGTTAATTGTTAGTGCCTGTCGATGAGAATGTGGAGAAGACTTGTGTTGCATCTCCTTTTCATTAAGTCTAGGAGATTCTACAATTATTTATTTTAGTTAGTGCTTGGTAATTAATTGTGTATAGCATAAATTGTATAATCCATATAACTTAATTTAGAAAGGAAATACATGAAATACTGTTTTTTAGAGAAAGTTGATATGAAAATATCTTTAACTGAACTTAATAAGATATCTTCAATATTGAGTAGAAAGCTAAACAACTAAGACATATCCAATTTAGGTTTTTTCTTTATCAGACAAGTTAATTAGGAGTTAATTGTGAATCTTGTGAATATATTGGATCGTCTTATTTATACTATTTGTCTATGTGTCTTCAATTAATCATTTACAGATGGATTCACTGAAATTACTTGATAACCCTCCAAACTCAAATGCGCCACCTCCTACTGATGCAGCAGTATTAGTATTAACACCAACACATTCTACATCAAGTGCTAGCTCTCATACTCCATCTCCGCGTGGTAGCCCAATTATTGCCATGGAAGTGAAAGATGTAAAACATGAGACTGAGGATGTGCATAGGAGTAGTGTGAGAGATGCTGGTTCTATGAGTTGTGCTGGTGGTCGGAGTGGTGGTCGTCCACCACGATCTAAAAAATCCAAAAATGTTGCCAAACCATCTGCAGCATGGGATCATTTCACCAGGGATGAAACTTCTTCACCAAATGAACCATTGCACCTCGTCCTTGCTCTACCATGTGAAAACATGCGCAAAGTATAGGAGTGTTAAGGCTAAACAAGACAAGGGTCAGACTAAGTTTACCTTTGGGGCTAAGAGCGGGGAGGGTGGTAGTAATTCCATTTTGATTGCAAAGTATGATGAAAAAAAAATAAGGGATGTTTTTACTGAGATGATTATTGAGGATGAGATGCATTTTATTGCAGTGGAAGGAAGAGGGTTCCAGAAGTTTATGAGTATAGTTGAGCCTCGTTTCAAAGTTCCTTCACGGTATACAATGCTAAGAGATTGTGTGAAGATGTATTTGAAGACTAAGAATGATTTGGAGCAAATATTTATAACGACTGGTCAAAGGGTTTGTGTGACCACTGACACATGGACTTCCATTCAAAACATGAATTATATGTGTGTCACTGCACATTTTATTAATTGTACATGAAAATTGCATAAAAGGTTATTGGCATTCCGTCTAGTAGGGGATCACAGGGGAATTACAATTGGGAGGGAATTACACGAATGTTTGCTAGAATGGGGCATTGGCAGTAAGATTCTGATAGTTACAACTGACAATGCCATGTCTAACGAAACCGCACTTTATTGGTTTAAAAGACGAACAATGGACCATAAACAAATTATTTGTGGTCATGACTTTCTTCATGTGAGATGTTCCACTCATATTTTGAATTTAGTTGTATGTGATGGTTTAACTGATGTTGATGACTCAATCGTGAGGGTTCGAAATGTGGTAAAGTATGTGAAGTCCTCCCCCAAGAGATTGGAAAGGTTTAAGTCTTGTGCGTCGCGGTAAGAGGTTGAGTGTCAGTCTTCATTGGTGATGGATGTTCCCACTAGATGGAACTCAACCTATTGCATGTTGGAGGTAGCGGAGAAGTAAAAAAAATGCGTTTGATCTTTTGCAAGAGGAAGATAAGCTTTTTATGAGTCATATGCTTGATACTAGTGGAGGAAGAAGGGGGTTGGGGCCTTCTACGGATGATGATTGGAAAAAAATCAGCTGCTTCATAAAGTTTTTGAAAGTGTTTTATGATGTCACTATGAAAATTTCTAGTTCATTGTATTCAACGCCAAACCTGTTTTTCTGTAAACTTTATATTATTTATAAGCATGTGAAAGAATATGCTCAAAGTTCCGATCTTTTGTTGGGTGCTATGGCTAGGAGGATGAAAGTTAAATATGATAAATATTGGGGGGACTTTGTTGAGATAAACCGGCTATTATTTGTGGCAATTATTCTTGATCCTCGATACAAGATGGTTACTTTTTAGTATTGGTGTTGGAAGAACCTATTAACTGAGATGGCAGAACAACTTTTAGCTTTATTGAAGCGTGACATAGATCGATTATTTGACCAATATGCTCGTGCTAGTAGTGGTTTTGGGAGAAACTTGACAATGTCAGGTGTTGATGAGGTACAAAGTTTACTGAGCCATGGTTCAATGTCAGTGGAGGTCGAAGATGAAGATCCTTTGCTGAGTGAGTTTCGGGAATCGCAAAATTTGATAGAATGTAAAAATGAGATGGAACAATATTTTCAAGAGAATGTAGAATCATCAAATCCAAACTTTGATATTTTGAATTGGTGGAAAGATAATTCAACAAAGTTTCTGATCCTCTCTGAAATAGCCCAAGATGTGTTGGCGATTGCCTCAGAGTCTGCATTTAGCACCGGAGGTCGTGTGCTTGATCCGTATAGGAGTTCTTTGGCTCCAAAAACGGTGGAGGCACTTATATGTACTCAAAACTGGTTGAAGTTTTGAGTACATATACTTGTCCCATTAGCTTCATTAAAATATACTTGTCGAATTTGGATGATGTTGAGAGCTACAAGATGGATTTAGATACTAATTTTATTTATTACCATAAATTTCAAGTTTACTTAATTGGTTATTTGCTAATTGCTTATTTGATAAAATTGTTTACATTTTACTAATTATTTAACAGTTTTCTTGTGGTAGAAATTATGTCCAACACTGTTATCATTGACGATGCGGAAGCGGTTTGAGACTTGTGGTTGTGGGTTGGTTGATGTTGTATGGTAATATATTTTCATTACTTTCTTAGTTGATTTTATTAATTGATATTTACTTGTTTCCTTATATTTGAATGTTGCCTTATATTTGAATTACCTTTAACTTTGATTTATTTGGTTATTGAAGTTGTAGGGATCGATGGTTGGAGACTTGGAGTAACAACTATAAGCTAGATTGAGGATTTTGAAGTTGGGAACAATATTTATTTTATGTGTTGGTTTAGACTATTTGTTAATGTATTTGTTAGTTGTTTACGCCTTTAAGACTTTGGTTGTAAGTTGTATGTTTAGACTATTTGTTAGTTGTTTATTACTTTAGTTATTGCATGCATTGCATTATTCTATTATATATGTTTTGTAACTTTAAAGTCATATCTTTAGATTAATTAGATGGATTGAATGATATGTCTTGAATCTTGATAGTTGATACTGATTCAAGTATAATGTTGATTGAGTATGAGAATGTGAATAATCTAATAGGTTTGTGAATGTTAATTATGAGAATGTAGGTTTGTTAATGATCTAATAGGTTTATGAATCTTGATAGTTGATATTAATTCAAGTATAATGTTGATTGAGTATGAGATTGTGAATGATCTAATAGGTTTGTGAATATTGATTATAAGAATGTAAATTTGAAACAGGTTTTTATATTATTGAGCAATATTATATTTTGAAAATATCCATATTTTTTTAAAATGGCCATATTAGAAAACCTATTTTTCGACCCAAAAAACGCATAGGCTACAAGGCCATAACCTAAAAATTGGCCCAAAAAGTGCATGGGCCACCCCAGTCGAACCAAAAACTTAACCCGATTTAACCGACATTTCCGACCGCCATTACCGACAAAAGTCGGTAATGTCGGTAGGTGAAACAAGCCCACATGCGGTAAAGTCGGTACAATTTCCGACATTACCGACTGTGATTTGGCGAAAGGCAAAAATGCTATTTTCGACACCGACTTAATAGACGAACACCTCTACGTGACATTACTATATCAGAGATACAATCTCGTAGTGGAATAATTTTTTCTTTCTAAATACCTTAAGAAATACTTTACACAACACAAATGAGCTACTAAAATACCTCGTAAGATAAAGGATGATAACATAAGTTTAATTTATATATAAATGCATACTAGATGCATTGAATGAAAACGTGTGCCACAGGTGGCACAATAACGACCAAACCATACAAATTCAAACATAACATAAGTCATTGTCACTTTATACATGCCAAAATAAATATCCTAAGGTAAGACAAATATAATGTGAAAAGGTTGTCTCCTCAAAGACTAGCTTCATCCTAATAGAAGATAGTTTAGGTAACCATCAAAACTGGCAAAAGGACCCTCGCCTTTGCCTTCTATCTCTGCATCACAGTTTATGCAAATATGATGTTGTAACGACCCAAAGAAAAGTGCTAATCACATCTACGCTATAATCCCAAAAGGATTAGTCAATTTTGAAGTTTTCCTAGAATCACTTATAAATCACAGTTTCATTAGCAACTAGGCAATGTGGAACTTAGCACTCATGACTCTCTTTATAAACCACTCATTCTATGTGGATTATTCCTCATTTTCTCAATATGGGACCGGGGTGTTATAAACTTTGTAACGACCCAGGAAAAAGCGCTAATCGCATCTACACTATCATCCCAAAAGGACTAGTCAATTTTTAAAGTTTTCCTAGAATCACTTATAAAGCCTAGATTCACCTAGTAACTAGGCAATGTGGGCTTTAGCACTCATAACTCTCTTTATAAATCAAACATTCTATATGGGCTATTTCTCATCCTCCCAATATGGGACCGGGGTATTACAAATTCTCCCTCTTCAACTTTGGACGTCCTCGTCAAGGCCACGTTATGCAATGCTCCAGTACCACATGGCCTAGCGTTACTAGGTGGCTTTGATACCATTTATAACGACCCAGGAAAAAGCGCTAGCCACATCTGCGTTATCACCTTAAAAAGACTAGTTAATTTTTTTAAGTTTCCTTAGAATCACTTATAAAGCCCAATTTCACCTAGTAACTAGGCAATGTGGGATTTAGCACTCATAACTCTCTTTATAAATCATCCACTCTATATAGGCTATTTCTCATCTTTCCAATATGGGACTAGGGTGTTATAGATGTCATCATATTTACATAGGCAAACAAGTGAGTCTACTGATTCCAATATAACAGACCATTGATTTATTGAGCAATTCAAAGATAACAAATGTAATGAATGATTAAACAACATAATGAAAGCTTAGTTCAGTCTTAGATGCAATCTGCTTTACACTCCTCTCCTGACAAGGTTCAGTACCAACCTGTCTTATCAACGGTTATCCTTCCACTTATCAAATTTACCTGTTTGAACTGGAAGCATACTAGTTTCATAATTAGTTACTTATTATCGAGTTTATAGACATAATTCCTCAGTCCACTGGTTAGCCATTGCCCCTTACTACTCACCAATTTTGTTTATTGTTATCTCCTGAGCTTATTAATTATTTTTACATAGCATGCATTTCATGAGTAACTATCCAACACGCATATGAATAAAGCAACAATCAATTATAAATGAACGCAATGTCACCCTTAGTTCTTCCATACTTACTGTAGCGCCCCAGATTTTAAATCTCGAATAAAACAGTTTTAAACTGGAATGTAAGACCAATCAATAATACAATAAGTACATATAGGAAGATTATAAGGACTTTATGAGTATTTATAGAACATATAGTAAAATTTAGAGTCTATTGGAATACTTTTTAGACTCAAGTACAAGGAAAAATGTAAATAAACTTTAAACTAAAATAGGGTCAAACGAACTCTGATTTGATTAAATCAAAATTCGGAATACTCGTCTCGTAGTTCTCTATCTATATGTAGTATTTATAGAATATATGGTAAAAATTTGGAGTCTATTGGAACACTTTTTAGACTCTAGTACAATGGAAAGTGTAAATGAACTTTAAACTAAAAATAATGAAAATATGGTCAAAAGAACTCCGATTTGGCTGATTCAAAAGCCAAAATACTCGTCTTGTAGTCCTCTATCTACCCTCCAAATTTCATGATTTTCAAATTTCAGGAAGGGGACGAAAATTTGTCCAAACCACCCAGCACAGTGGCTGGACGAAAATCAAAAGAAAAACAAAGAAATAAAATATAATATAATAATGGATAAAGAAGGGAGGGGGGAGACCTGCACCTAGCCTTCGTCACCCTCTTTAATTGCTTTCACACTATTAGAGTAAATTATGGGATGGATTAAACGAATGGTATCCTTTGCATGCAGATAAGATAAGAGATAAAATTTTGTAATAAATGAAACATGCACCTCAGCCCTAGATAACAAAATAAAAGGATAAATCTTGACCTTTAAAAGTTTTATAAATAGGAGATGAAGCCTCTTGCACATTCACTTTCATTCTTCCACTTTCATTCAAACCGAAGAAAAGAGAGAAAAGAAGAGAGAGAGAGAGAGTAAGCAAGAAGGAAAGCTAAGCCTTCATCAGAGGTTTTTCTAGATATGTGATTAAATAGCTTTTATTTTTACTTTAAGTGCATGGTTTTATGTTTAAATAATATTTTAAGCAAAGTTTTAAACTCCATTTTTATATATATTGTTTGTTTAAATTATCAAAACACCGTTATAATGCCCAAGTTTAATTAGATATTCCATAAATGTGCCGTTACGCTGCCCAAAGTTTTAAAACATTTTTAATTATTAGTTACACTAATGTTGTTACTCTGCCAAAATTTTACAAAGATATTATATGAATTATTCATAATTATGCCGTTATGCCGCCCATGTGTTTTTAAAATACTATATTCATTATTTATAGTGATAGAGTTACTATATCCATTTTATGCAAAAATATAAAGCTGAGGGCCCAAAAACAACAATAGTCTCAAAGAGAAACTAATATATATTATTTTGTATGAATATGACTTAAATGCAGGAAACGAAGTACAGGAATCCATTTCAGTGAAGTGTAAGTTTGGAAGTACTTACTGAGAAATGATACTGGTTCTAATAAGATAATACTTGCAGATTTATTTATCAACTGTTTGATTATATGTGCATGAATATGATATTGCATATTGTCTTATTTTTATTGTTGTTCCAAAACAGATCATAAAAGACATTAATACATTTTGGGTTCAAGTCCCCAGACTGGTGGTTGGAGTCCCCAGTGCTGAAAGATAATAATAAAGTGGGTTCTAGTCCCCAGACTGGCGGTTGGAGTCCCCAGTGCTGAAAGATTATAATAGGTGGGTGAAATCCTCAGTCTGGTGGTTGAAGTCCTCAGTACTGCTAGTAAAGTGAGAACGTGGGGTTGGAGTCCTCTAGAGTGATGCATTGCATAAATAATACGGAAATTGCATGATTGTCATTAATAATACAACAATAAACCAGTAACTTTTATACTTATTGAAACAATGGAACTCACTTGTTTGTCTATGTAAATATGGTAACGCCATATTTACATAGACTACGATGCAGGATTGGAAGAAGAGGATCATGACCCTCTTGCCAGTTTTGATCAATTTTGATAAAGCTACTTGTTGCCTCAATATGATGATAGATATTACGTTTAATCTATCTCTTGCTATGTACTGCTTTTTATGATATGTATGAACACTTTTATTTATATTTGCTATTGTGCCGTCTGTGTCACTTATCTTTATTTGATGCACCTAGTGTATTTATTATGTAACCGCACAATGTTAATATTTAGTCAAATTGAGGTATATTCAGTCAGCTCTGCTGTGTTATGTGAGGTATTCCTAGGTGTTTTAAAAAGAAAAAAAAAATATATTCCGCTGCGTGATTCTATCTATGATGTCATAACGTCACGTGCGAAATGAGAGATTTCCACTTACGCCTTATTATTAAAAGGCGGGGCGTCACAGAGTGGTATCAGAGCAGTTTGTCCTAAGGACCAGTGAGAGTTTGGTATCAAAATGTAAATTGGGTAATTTACAGGTTGGTATTAGAACATTTGTTCTAAGGATCGTTAGAATTGACCTTGTTAGGGTAGAAATTGAGACATAACACCAGAGCTATTAGTAATAAAAGCTTTGAAAATTCTATAAAAGACTTTGTTTGAAACTTTATAGACGTTAAATTTATTAACTATGGTTTTCATTAAGTATATTGTCTCTTTTGAGTCTAACTAGTGAATGAAATGACTTATTAGCCAATCTTTGTTTATATATTGATATATGTGATATTGTGAACGTTTGTTAATTTTTAACTTGGTGCAGAACCATGCCACCTCGAAGACGTGCACTTTGTGATGTAAATCAGGAGGCACCTCACTTTGAAAATAGTGACGGTGAATTACCCCCTCCACCTCCACCTCCACCGTTTTACGATGGAGTGCACCCATCCTTGGCCCAGTTCATGGCTGACACTACTAGGCACTTTGCGGAAGTAGTAGCACGAATTCCGCAACCTATCGAGCGTGGTGAGCATCTAGGTTGCTCAATACGCGATTTCGCTAACCAACATTTTCGCATATTCGATGGAACACAAGGACCTTTGGTAGCTGAGGCCTGGATCACAGACCTCCAATTGTTACTCGAAACAATCGGGTGTACTGATGATAAAAAAGTTAGGTACGCTGGATTAAAACTTTCAGGTGAAGCCGCCAGGTGGTGGAAATCAAGGAAGGAGTTATTGCTACTTGATCTAGGACTTGGAGCTGTTATTTCTTGGGAACGGTTCACCGAGGAATTCTACAAGCGATTTTTCCCTAGGGCTCAAAGGCANAGTTCATGGCTGACACTACTAGGCACTTTGCGGAAGTAGTAGCACGAATTCCGCAACCTATCGAGCGTGGTGAGCATCTAGGTTGCTCAATACGCGATTTCGCTAACCAACATTTTCGCATATTCGATGGAACACAAGGACCTTTGGTAGCTGAGGCCTGGATCACAGACCTCCAATTGTTACTCGAAACAATCGGGTGTACTGATGATAAAAAAGTTAGGTACGCTGGATTAAAACTTTCAGGTGAAGCCGCCAGGTGGTGGAAATCAAGGAAGGAGTTATTGCTACTTGATCTAGGACTTGGAGCTGTTATTTCTTGGGAACGGTTCACCGAGGAATTCTACAAGCGATTTTTCCCTAGGGCTCAAAGGCAGTTAAGAGCAATCGAATTCCAGAACCTGGTGCAAGGCAACATGACGGTTGAACAATACTCCGCCAGATTCATGGAACTAGCAAGGTTCGCTCTTAACTTAATTCCGGATGAGGAGTCAAAGGCTGAGCGCTTCGAAAATAGTCTCAATCCCCGAATCAAAGGGAGGGTCTTGTGCCATGAGATCAAGGACTTTGCAAAGTTGGTGGATGTGGCGTCTCTTGCTGAAAGGGGTATTCGTGAGTCATCTGCTGCCTACGAACTGAAGAAGCGATCGATGTCTCAAGTATCGTACCCAGCCAAGAGGCTTGAAGTGGGTGGTCATTCACAACCATTTGAGAAACAAAATTTTTCCCCAGCCTTAGGAAACCCAAGACCTTCATGCAATAAGTGTGGGAAGCTGCATGACGGGGATTGTAAAGCAAGAGGTCTAGGCTGTTATCTATGCGGCCAGACTAGCCATTTCCAAAGGGAATGACCAATTAATGCTACAAGAGGACCAAAGCCCCAAGGAGGCGGATATCAGCAACAACGTCCCGCCCAGGCGCGGGTATACTCACTTATTCCGGGAGGAGCTGATGTGATGACAGGTACGACTTCCGTTAGTTGAATCGCTTTGCCAAGTTTGCTAATACCTAAATAAGGATAAACATAGGAAATGTTATATGACGAAGCTATAAGAGAATAAAAAGAAAGTTAAGAAGCATTATTTTCTTGCATCCTTTTTCTTTCTTAGAGTATTTCTAAATGATAAGGACTATAGACGAAGGAAGGACCATGTAAAGAGCATACGTTTTCACATGGAAAGGAAAATGGCATCATAAGATTAACGTCTACACTTCAGTCAATAATAGGACCATGATTTGTGAAGTACTTTAAAGATAGATAGAGGTGCTCTTAAATGTTAAGGTCAATATGTCGAGCTGATAAAATGGATTATGGTATTGTACAAAACCTAGTACACAAATAAAGATATTGATATTTGAAAAATATGATTTTCTTACACCCTTTTTAGGATTTAAAAAAAAAAAAAAAGAGTGTGATTAATGACAAGATACTATAATTAAAATCTGAATCGCTCGATTTAGAGGTAGATCACAATTTTTGGACTTTAATTTCGGGGACGAAATTCCTTTAAGGAGGGTGGAATGTAGGCCCAGATTTTAAATCACGGAATAAGACAGTTTTAAACTGAAATTTAAGACAAACAATAATACAATAAGTTACAATAGGAAGATAAAGGAACTTTATGATAATTATAGAACATATGGTAAAATTTAGAGTCTATTGAAATTACTTTTAGGACCTCAATACAATGGAATGTAAATAAACTTTAAACTAAAATAGGTCAAACGAATTCCGATTTGATTACATTTCAAAACTCGGAATTACTCGGTCTCGTAGTTCCTATCTAATACGAGCTGTTTATAAGAACAATATGTAAAAATTTGAAATCTATTGGACACTTTAGATCTAGTACAATGGAAAGTGTAAATGAACCTTTAAACTAAAATAATGAAAATAGGGTCAATACGAACTTTGAATATTGGCTGATTCAAAAGCCAGAATACTCGTCTCGTAGTCTTCTATCTACCCTCCAAATTTCATGATTTTCAGATTTTCGGGAAGGGACGAAAATTCGTCCAAACAACCCAGCACAGGGCTGGACGAAAATAAAAGAAAAATCAAAAGAAAACAAAGAAAATAAAATATAATATAATTAATGGGATAAAAGAAGGGAGGGAGACCTGCACCTAGCCTTCGACCCTCTTTAATTGCTTTCACACTGATTAGGAGTAAATTATGGATTGGACTTAAACGAATGGTTATCCTTTGCATGCAGATAAGATAAGAGATATAAATTATTTGTTAATAAATGAAACATGCACCTCAGCCGTTAGATAACAAAATAAAATGATATAATCTTGCCTTTAAAAGTTTTATAATTAGGAGATTAAGCCTCTTGCACATTCACTTTCATTCTTCCACTTCATTCAAACCTTAGAAAAGAGAGAAAAGAAGAGAGATGAGAGAGAAGTAAGGCAAGAAGGAAAGCTAAGCTTCAATCTGAGATTTTTCTAGGTATGTGATTAAATAGCTTTATTTTTACTTTAAGTGCATGGCTCTTTAGTGTTGATAATATTTTAAGCAAGGTTTTAAACTCCATTATTATATATATGTTTGTTAAATTATCAAAATCACGCGTTATAAATGCCCAAGTTTAATTTAGATATTCCATAAATGTGCCGTTACCCATGCCAAAGTTTTAAAACATTTTTAATTATTTAGTTACACTTAATGTTGTTTACCTGCGAAATTTTACAAAGATATTATATGAATTATTCATTAATTTATGCCGTTTATCCGCCATGTGTTTTTTAAAATACTATACTCTTATTTAAATAGTGATAGGAGTTACTGATATCTCATTATATGCAAAAATATAAAGCTGAGGGCCACAAACAGACAATAGTCTCAAAGAGAAACTAATATAAATTATTTTGTATGAATATGACTTAAATGCAGGAAACGAAGTACAGGAATCCATTTCAGTGAAGTGTAAGTATGGAAGTACTTACTGAGAAATGATACTGGTTCTAATAAGATAATACTTGCTGATTTGTTTATCAACTGTTCGATTATATGTGCATAAATATGATATTGCATATTGTCTTATTTTTATTGTTGTTCCAAAACAGATCATAAAAGACATTAATACATTTTGGGTTCAAGTCCCCAGACTGGTGGTTGGAGTCCCCAGTGCTGAAAGATAATAATAAAGTGGGTTCTAGTCCCCAGACTGGCGGTTGGAGTCCCCAGTGCTGAAAGATTATAATAGGTGGGTGAAATCCTCAGTCTGGTGGTTGAAGTCCTCAGTATTGCTAGTAAAGTGAGAACGTGGGGTTGGAGTCCCCTATAACTCGTAAACGTGGGGTTGGAGTCCCCTATTAGCCGAGAGGTTGGAATCCTCTAGAGTGATGCATTGCATAAATAATACAGAAATTGCATGATTGTCATTAATAATACAACAATAAACCAGTAACTTTTATACTTATTAAAATAGTGGAACTCACTTGTTTGTCTATGTAAATATGGTAACGCCATATTTACATAGACTACGATGCAGGATTGGAAGAAGAGGATCAGGACCCTCTTGCCAGTTTTGATCAATTTTGATAAAGCTACTTGTTGCCTCAATATGATGATAGATATTACGTTTAATCTATCTCTTGCTATGTACTTCTTTTCATGATATGTATGAACAGTTTTATTTATATTTGCTATTGTGCCGTCTGTGGCACTTATCTTTATTTGATGCACCTAGTGTATTTATTATGTAACCGCACAATGTTAATATTTAATTAAATTGAGGTATATTCAGTCAGCTCTGCTGTGTTATGTGAGGTATTCCTAGGTGTTTTAAAAAGAAAAAAAAATATATATTCTGCTGCGTGATTCTATCTCTGATGTCGTAACGTCACGTGCGAAATGAGAGATTTCCACTTACGCCTTATTATTAAAAGGCGGGGCGTTACACTTTTTGCTTAGTAAGTAATGTACTTACCTCACGTAGTCCACTAAAAATTTCCTCTTGTCGTTTATAAAATTCACTGCAATTAATCACATCCACGCACGACAATGTATTAGTCTAAAATTATCTTTAAAACCAATATCTAGACCACTTATTTATTTTCCTTAAACTCTGTCTAAAAGTTTAGCATAACGACATATACCTAAAATATTATAATGCCATTCGGGCATTATAACGGCATATTTAAATATTATAATCTCACTTGGCATTATAATTACATAAATTGAATTCTAGTATCCAAAATTGACATAGACTAGGGATAAAGAAATTATACCATACACTCCCCAAATCAAGCTCCAAAGCCTTGAGGACAACTCCCTCTTTTCTTTTTTTCCTTTTTTTTTCTTGTCACTTCTCCCTAACTACTAGGACAGCACGTCCCCAAGAGCTGAGAGGAATTCTTTCTCTTTTTATCACAAGGTCAGTACGTATGGGTTGGGAGGAGCAAAACTTTTTTCACCTTCTTCCTATAACTACAAGGGCAGTACATACACAAGGGCTGCACGGCATGGGCTGGGAGTAGTTAATTTTCTGATTCTTTTGTTTTCTAAATGAGAGCAAAAACAGCCCCTGCATGAAAGGTTAAGGCTATTTCCTGGTTTCCAAATTTTTTCTCCATGGTATCCATGCACTTACACATTGCACAGCCCACTAATGTTGATAGCACACAACTCCACTCAAGGATACAGCACCTGCATGTAAATTCCACTGCCCTACACGTTAGTATGCATGCCTTTTCTTTTCCTTAAATCTGGACAGCACTTGCTCCTTTTCTTTATATATTGGACAGCACACACACACATGCACAAAAGGAAATACATGCAGCAGCTCACGTAGACATAGGCTTCTAGCAAACCAATTTTTTTTTTTTTTTCTTTTCTGTCCTTTATGCTGGCGTGAACATCCAGCTCTCTCCTTTTGTTTGTTTTTTTCTACTCAATGCTGTACTGGACAGCATCAATAACCAAATTTATATATAGACTAAAGCATGCTCTAGCATTCACGTGAATGCTAGAGACTCCTATATATATATGTATTATTACTATTAATACTTTCTAGCATTCTCTTTTTATATACATGTGCTGTACCAAACAGCATTAAAAGGGTAAGATATATATAAACATTTATCAATACTATTATTTTGTACCCTTAGTTCCATTTCAAGACTCCACAAATTTATTTTTCTTTAAGCTTATTATAAATTAATCACTACCCAATTTAAACTAAGAACATATAACTAAACATCAAATATATTTTTTCCAAATATATTTGACCCATCTTAATATCACAATTTTCACTAAAGTGTTTTTAGTCGACCCCATTAAATCCTGGGGGTATTACACAGTTCCAGGTGCAAATCAGTAATCGGTTTAAGTGGGGGAGGTGTAACGTTCGCTAATCCGAGGTTGGCCCATTATGAGCTAAGTGTAATTTTATGCTGCATTAAGACTGAATAAAGCCTTCACAACGATGCATGAAAACCCATTCATTATATCTGTCATATGCTTGTTCAATAATTCAATTACCTATTTATATTGGGATGCAGTGGACTTACTTGTTTACCTATGTAAATGTGATGATGTCATGTTTACATAGACTGTGATGCAGGTAACGAAAGCGGAGACCCCTTCGTTAGCTTTGATGACTATTAGGCACTACTTTGTCGAGATGTGCTATATCCTGGAAGAGACAACATTTTGTTATATATATGTCTCTTCGTATTCTGTATGTTTTGGTTTTTATTAATTATGGTTTGTAATATAGGTAAACAGCGTGATGTTGCAATTGTATGCCGTCTGTGGCATATGCTGCAACTCTCTTTTATTCGGTGCAACTGGTATGCACATGTTTGTAATATTATAACATCTAACATATTTTAATTCACGGGGTATTTCAGTCAGCTCTATTGTGTAATTTAGTTGTTCCCTAGTGTTTTTAAAGGAAAAAAAATATATCAACTGCGAGACTGATCTCTGAGGTAGTAATGTTACGTGGAAACCGGCGGTTTCTACTTACGGTTCTATTGCATAGAAACCGGGGCGTTACAATATATATATATATATGCTTGATATATGCTTATTGTTATATTTTATTAGAACTAGGAATGTCTTCATTTAGCCATTTTCTAACTTTATATATGTTAGTGATTTGACTGAACCAAGTTATGTTGTTTGGAAACATAATTTGTACATAGTGCTTATAGCTAAAAGTAACATTTATATGTTACTTAAGCTATGTCTAGATTCTTTAGTTTATTGGAAACATCTGAAAGGGAACTAACAACGATTCAATTCATTGGCCAAAGTCAAAGAGAGATGGCTATTACATGTTGACTTCAGTGTCAAATGTATTCCTGCTAGGTTGCAGGAGGCATCACTTGTTTCAGATTTCATTGTTTGAAAGAGATGTTTGATGAAACTTCATGTTGCAATTTAATTGCAAGGATAATTGAAGTTGTTGGGTGTTGAGATTAGTAATAAATCTCAAGTGGATTTTTTCCGCAAGTCCCTGCCTAGCTCTGAAATCAGTTTAGATTAAATGTCTCAATGAATGAAAAGGATTTGCACATTGATAGAACTGATGAATGAGTTGATCGCAGCGGAAGCATCCTAAAAGCCAAGGGCTAGTAAGCATGTGACTTGATGTTCTACTTTAGAGTCGAAAGGCTAGGTTGCAAGAGGAGAAGTATGAACATATCAAACATGTTGGCAATCCTACTCCCAAGGGAAGTGAGTAAAACTAGAAGAAAATCAAAGGCTAAGCCAAGAGTGGAATATGCTCCCACTATGGCAAAGCAGAGTACTAGAAAAGAAACTACACCAAGTTTCTAGCATCGTGAAGTGAACGTAAAGAATCTTCTTTCTTAGTTGAACACGTTTAGTGGTGACTCTCACAAATTCCTGTGCGTGGATTCAGGATCCACCAATCATGTTGCAAGGGTTCCAAGTAACCAGTTAACTAAGTAAAGGACATATATACCTTACACTAGGAGATAGGACTAGGGTTCCAATCCACTCTAGGGAATTGTTGAATATTAATTCGGGAGTTTTTTATTATCAGACTATCAGAGTATATACCCAGTTACGCAGGTATTCATTTACTATAGCGTTTATTGGTAAATACAATTATACCTCTAGTTTGAGTATAACTAGATAATAAAGAAAGATAATTACTTATCTATTATTGAATTATTATGGATAGTCTTATATTATAACTCAAGATTTATATTCTGTTAGCAATTCTATTTTAGAACTTGCTCATAATGCTTTACCATTTAAAGAAAGATTCCTCCCATTAATGAAGCATATCTTTGGCACTTATGTCTTGGTGGTATTTAAATAAAAAAGGATTCAAAGACTAGTTAATAATGGGCTCTTTGGCCTATGAGTTTTAAAAAAGCTTATCCAGTCTACGAATCGGTTTTAGAAGTAAAATGACCAAGAGACCTTTTTCTACAAAAGGGTATAGAGCCAAAGATTTGTTAAGCTATAGAACATACTAATGTTTGTGGTCCCCATGAGTATCCTAGCTCAAGGTGACGAATATCTTTTTAAGGATTTCATGGACCAGTTAGGGATTGTATCCCAATTGACTAAACCAAGAACTCCCCAGTAAGATGGTATAGCAGATGAAGGAATAGAACATTTTTTGGAAATTATAAAAGCAATGATGAGTAGAGTTACTTAGCTTATGTCATTTTGGATATGCTTCAAGATAGCAACATACTTGCTTATTTTGGTCCCATCTAAGTCTATCCCCTGGCCAAGCACATGTGCTGGAAGGAAAAGACATATTAGTTGGAATCCAAAACAAAAGTACGTTTGTTTGTTAGATATCCAAAAAAGGGGCAAAGGGTTATTTGTTTCATAATCCTAAGGACTATGTAAAACAAATTTATATAAGAGTAAGGTGGTTGTGGTAGAGATGCTAGAAGGAACATCTTCAAAGGTTTTTGAAGATGAGGTAGTTGTATTCAATACACCACAGGTTACTATGGATGAGATACCGAGTACCATCATACTGCTTCTTAGTGGGAGGATTGTTAGGTGATTTGACAGATTCATGTTAATTAGGAAAAGCCCACGTGACTATACCTAATGAACTTAAATAAAATCCTAGGACTACGATGAAATAGTTATATGATGTGGATACAAACCATAGGGTCAAGAGCTATGCAAAGTAAGTTGGAATCCATGAATTCCAATTAGGTCTGGATTCTTGTAGAAGAAACCTATTGGTTGTAAATAGGTATTATAGGAGAAAATATAAGAGTGGAAAGGAAGGATAAAACCTTCAAGTCAAGATGGTGGAAAAAAAATTTCTTAGAAAGAAAGGGATCTGCTAAGAGAAAACTTTTCGCTGGTAGCCATGCTTAAATCCATCTGGATACTCTTGTCCATTGCCACTCATTTTACTATGAATTTAGGCAAATGGATGTCAAGATAGCCTTCTTAAATGGGAACCTTGACAATGACATCTATATGATGTAGCTAGACAAATTTATAGCTAAGGTCCAGGGGGATATGGTAGATAAATTGCAAAGGTCTATTTATGGACTTAAGTAGGCATCCTAGTCATGGAAACATCAGGTTTGATGACCATGTGTGTACAAGAAATGTCATGGTAAGATACTAATGGTTTTTGTGTTATGGGTTGATAACATTCTGCTCATTGCAAACAATGTGGGAGATTATTAACGACAAGGATCTGGTTGACTAATCAGTATGATATAAAAGGACTTGGGAAAAGTAAGCAACATCCTAGTGATCAAGCTCTTGCAAGATCACAAAAAAAGGATGATAGGCTTATCCCAAATTACAAATATAGATAAGGTCTTAGCAAAATAGCATACTAGATTTCAAGAAAGGGTTACTACTGTTAGGAATATTACTATATCAAAACAAATGTAGCGCAACGGAAAATAAACTATTCCCTAGCTAAGATCTACTCTAAGAAGAATATGCGAAGAACATTGCTATTTATAATTAAACTCACAAGAACAATAAATTACTTACTTGAAGATTAGGGCTACTCCTTGGCTTTAGGAGCAAAGACTTCAAGTTGGTCCAAGAACATCAAGAACACCTTAAAATCTTCTCACCAATGATTAGAAATAACCAAGAGCGTGGGCTCAACTTGCTCTTCAAATCTTTAACTTATTCTTCAAATTGTTAGCTCACAAGAATTTCAGTTCCTAGTAAATACTAAAAGAACTGTGTTGGTGTGTTTTTGAAAGAGCCACAAGCACCTCTATTTATATTTGAAAACTATGAGATGCTTATTAAAAATAAGCAATGTGGGACTACCAATAGAGGAGTGGACGACTAGGGTTGAAACCCTAACCTCCACTCTTCTAGTAAGTGACACATGGGGCTAGGGTTTCAA
Organism: Betula pendula; assembly: GCA_900184695.1. Lineage (NCBI taxonomy): Eukaryota > Viridiplantae > Streptophyta > Magnoliopsida > Fagales > Betulaceae > Betula > Betula pendula. The sequence goes on from FXXK01003151.1 coordinate 38,713, forward strand.
CCCTAGCCCATGTGTAATTTTACTTAAGGTATTGGCTTGGGTTTTATCCCAAGCCCAAGCCTTCCACTAACCTCTTTAGCAGTTTTCCTTTGGCCCATGTTTTAATTAATCAAGACAACCTGCTTATTAAATAAGCCCATGTCTTAATTTATTTAAAACAACTTGCCTAATTATTAGGCCCATGTTTTATTAGAATAAAACAACCTACTTAATAAATAAATAAAAGTCTGTCCACGGTTAATTTACAAAAGCTTGGTGAGGGACCCAAAGAAAAAAATAAATTTGGCTCAAGTAGTCACCGACGATACCTGTCGCTACTTAATTACAATTGATTCCACTAAACAATTGTAACTGCACTCTAGAATTTATTCTTGATTAAAAATCAACAACCGTTTCCTTTGACTTACTTACGTAGTATGAGTGTGATTCCTCTATGAAATTATTCCATAGAAGAATTAGGATTGTGATACTATCACAGTAAATTCTTTACCTCTTAATCCTTGATTCCTAGATATATTATCCCATTTATTCTCCCAACTGTGAATACTCCTCTAACGAGTTAATATTTTGGAATTCTCCATTCCAAAAGCTCCAGCCAGAGACTGAGAATAAACCCTTATTAAATTTTGATAAATATCCTAGTCAAGGGAAAAATTTCTTATCTTTTTATATGATCCTAATAGGACTTGGATTCCCTATTGAGCGAAGCTTCCCTTACAATGCTATATGTGATTATCCAATGCATGGAGATATGTTGACCAACGTTTAAGGCCTCACTCCATAATGTATCAAAGTAACCTCCACTTGACATCTGAGTCTACTTCCCCTCAGGATTTAGAACCATTGTTCATAAGTTGTCTGAGAGTTTTGTGCCTTTCCTAATGACAGTATTTTTATGGAAAGACAACTCCCGGTCCGTTTAATGTATAATACCTTATACACCTACTACATCAACCCAAAAAATCCCCTTCACCTGACTAAGGTAAATCACTTCAGTTGATGTGTAGCAGTCTTAGCCAATGGAATGCCCAATTCCATTGTTGACTGTGAACTATAAAACTTTTCAGAAATAAAAGGATTAGGGACTAAGACCTTGTGTGACAAAGATCATTGCTCACACCCATAATCCGTATTCAATATATTCTCCAGGCCCTTTGTATGGGGATTAATCAGTAGAGATCATACAAAGATTATATGCTATATGCAACAAAATATTTAATCAGTAAATAATAATAATTATTCATAACAAAGTTTTATTGTCAATATGTAAATGATTGGGATTTAGAGCATAATCCCCAACAATCTCCCACTTGTACTCAATTCTAATCGGGCATACATTTGACTCCCATTCTTAGAGATTCAGAAAATCTCTACATGCAAGGTCTTAATGAATGGCCTGCCAAAATCTTAGCCACAACTGCTATCTCTCCAATGAGATGATACGTGCGCTCATTGTGATTTCCTTCTCCTATGGTACATTGGTTCCTTGGATTATGTAACTGCTCCTCTGTTTTTAAAAAACAATATGAGAGGAGACTGCTCTATCCCTTGACACCAAGTTCCACTAGGAACTACCTGAGCCACACTGAATCCGTTGTTGCCTTATAGGTTGCAACCTATTCAGCTTCCATATTAGGGTTTAGCAATTCAAGATTGCTTAACATTTCTCCCACTAAATGGTCCTCCATCCAGGTAAAACTATACCTCAAGGTAGACTTTCAGGAATCACCATTTGACTGAGACTTAGAATCTATATAACCAGTAGCTGTCAAAACCTCACATTGGTAGACAAGCATATAATCACTCGTTCTCTAAAGATACTTTGAGTATATGTTTTATGCCTACCTAATGTAGTGGTCCAGGGTTTGACCGATATCTGCTGACCATGCTAACTACAAACCATATGTTAGGTCCAATGCATAATATAGCATACATGAGGTTTCCTACAACCGAAGCATAAGGAACAACCTCATCTACTCTTTCTCTTGAGGTGTCGTAGGACACTACTCCTTAGTAAGAACAACTCCATGCCTAAAGGGTAGCAACCCTTTCTTGGAGTTTAGTATGCTATCTTGTTGAGGCCTCATTTATGTTTGTAGTTTGAGATAAGCCTATCATCCTATTTTTGTGATCTAACAAGAGCTTGATCACTAGGATACAGCCTGCTTCTCCCAAGTCCTTTTTTAAATCACACTGATTAAAACAACTAGATTCTTACCTTTGATAATGTCCTCACATTGTTTCTAATGAGTAGGATGTTATCAACCTGTAGCACCAAGAATGTTACTACATGACACTTCTTGTACACACATGGATTATCAAACTTGATGTTCCATGACCATGATGCCCGCTCAAGTCCATAAATGAACCTTTACATTTTTCATACAATATCCCCTTAGTCCTTTAGCTATAAAACTATGTGGCTACATCTTCATAAGGATTATCAAACCCTTGGTCGTTTCTTTCTGAGAAAAACTTTTGCCACCATCTTGACCTGAAGGTTTTAACCTTCCTATCCGCTCTTCTCCTTTTCTTGTAAAACCATTTACAATCAATAGGTTTCCTTACAAGAATACAGACTTTGTTGAAATACTTAGATTCCAACTTAATTCCCTTAGCTCTTGACCTTATGGTCCGCATCCACGTCATACAACTATTACATCGTAATCTGATTTTATTCAAGTTAATTAGGTACAGCCACGTGGGCTTCTCCTAATAACATTAATATGTCAAATTATTTGACAATCCTCCCACTACGAAGCAGTATGATGGTACTCGGTGTCTTATCCAAAATAACTTGTGGTGTATTGAATACAACCACCTCATCTTCAACAATCTTTGAAGATGACCCTTATAGCATTTCCTCTAGAACCACCTTACTCTCTAGCTTAAATTTTTTTTACATAGTCCTCCTTTAAGAAAATTACCATTTGTGGAAACAAACATTGTCTTATCCTTAGAACTATAAACAAATAACCCTCTTGTCCCTTTTTGGATATCTGACAAACAATCATACTTAAAAAAGTACGATGCTGTCTCTAAACCATATCCAAAATGACAGAGTAACATAGTGATAATAGCTTAAAAATGCATGTTTTTCTGAATTAAAAATAAGCATTGTCACACCATAATTTCATAATTTCTTGCATTTTAGAATTAATTGTGAAATAATGTTTAATTATTAATTTTGAGCTTAAAATATTACATTAATGCAAGAGTTACCTTTTTGTAGGAATTGGTGGAATTCATGAAAAATAAATGAGAGTTTAGTCTCTTGAAGGAATAACATTCTCGTATGCCAACCAAGCTTTTTCAAGGAAAAGGCAAAAAAGTATATGAGAAGAAGACAAAAGAAAGAAATTCTAAGCAACCCCAAAGGCATGCCTACATGGGACACATGAATGAAGCCCATAAAGAAGAAAGAAAAGAAAAAAAGAAAAGAAAATAAAGGAGAGGGCCATGATTTTATGAGAGGCGGCTGGGACTAATGTTAAAGAAAAAAAAAAAAAACAAAAAGGGGTTTGGATTCTCTTATAAAAAGAGAAGAGCAACGCAGGTCAAAAAAAAAAACTGGAGTGCCGCAAAGAAAAAAAGGAAAGATATCGCATGTTGGGAGTGCCAGGCAGCAGTGGAGAAAAAGAGAAAAACACTGCCTTTATGCAAGGGATTTGTCCCTAATAATATTCAAGTTCTCTCTTTTCCATGTCTTTTCATTTATATTCTGTCATGTATTTTAATACTATGAGAGGCTAAATGCTCAACTAAGGTTGAGGATGAAGCCTCGTTAATGAATTTCATTAGTTATCTTTTAGATTTGATTTTGCCTAGAATAATGTTTAATTGAACGATGAAAATTGTTCTTGTTTCATATTAATTAATAAATAATGAATTATGGATATAAGTTTAATCAGGTTTTTCTCATGATCTAGGATTTTTTTTTTTTGATTGAATGCTTGGTTTATATTGTTGATTTTAAAAGCAGATATCTATTGTGATTTGTTTTTTACGAATACAATATATGATTTGGTTTTAATTTCTTTTAAAAGCGAAGAAGAACATGCTTTAGATTTTTGTTAAGGATTTTAACGATGATATTTTCCATTGTACCAAGATTGATTTCTAGATTATCATGTAGAGTACGGGTAAAATCAATGATCAAGAATATATGTTGTTATGAATTAATGAGGTGGATTCCACAACCTTAGTTATCTTGATAGGTTACTACTTTTATTATTTATTTTGTTTAAATTAATTGCATAGTTGAATTGATTTTTATTCTGAACAACCATATTTTTCTTGAACTAGATTAGGGTTTATTTAGTTTAGATTTGATTAGTTTTCCTATGATTATACAAGTCCATGTGGGTTTGACCTTGTGCTTTCTAAACTATACTTCGGTACGGTTCGTGCGCTTGCGAGTACATTAAAATTTCACAACCAATTTTTGGCGCTGTTGCAGGGACTTGGGTAGGAAAACGAATTAGATCCCAAAATGAATTCATTCTTCTACTAGTTGTAGTTAGTTTTGTTTTATTTTTAGTTTTTATTTTATTTTTTTATTTAAAAAAAATTCAAAAAAAAAAGAGATTTAAAATTTTGGATTCGGGTGGTGTATGAGAAAGTGGGAATGTGATCACACACATCGTCTTGTTAGAGTTGAACTTTCCACAATGGCAGAAAACATCGATGATACCAAGACTCTAAGAGAATTGTTTTCACCCCTTACCATTAATCCTCCTTCTTGCATAGTGTTACCTGCAACCACCGCGGCACACTTTGAGTTGAACCCCATATTATTCAACTCTTTCCATCATTCCATGGGTTTGACCATGAGGATCCTTACCAACATGTGAAGGATTTCCTCAAAATATGTTCTACATTTAGGTTCCAAAATTTTTCTAATGAGTCGGTACGTCTTAGGCTTTTTCCTTTCTCCTTAAAGGATAAAGCAAAAGTGTGGTTGAATTCTAATGTACATAGATCCATAACCTCTTGGAAAATCCTTGTCACTAAAATTTTGAACAAATTGTTCCCTATGTCAAAGACCAATGCCCTTCGTCGTTAGATAACTGATTTTGCTCAAGAGGAGCATGAGAAGTTCTATGAGAATTGGGAGAAATTTAAGGATTTACTTATGAAATGTCCCCACCATGGATTTGAGACTTGGCGTCTCATCTAATACTTTTACAACGGTTTGACCCAATCTAACCATAATATGATCAAATCTATGAATGGTGGAAGCTTTTTAAATCTTATGGACAATGATGCATTTGATTTTTTGGACAAGCTGTCTGAAAGTTCCCAACAATGGGATTTTTCTAGTCGTAGGGAGAAATCCTGTGGTGTCCCTAAGAAAGGAGGCTTATATGAAATGAAGGACGATGCTGATTTGAGGTTGAAAATTGATTCCCTTACTCGTAAAGTTGAGGCTCTTTCTAAGAGCTGATTGGTGAATTCTACCAACTTTCCTCCTAGCGAAGGTTGTTCCTTGTGTGGTAATCAAATGCATAAGGCCCAAAATTGTCCTTCTTTGTCATCTTTAACCGAATGTTCGACGGAGCAAGTTAATTCTTTTAATGACTTTAGGAAGTAATCTGGGGGCCCATTTTCATAAACCTATAATCCGGGATGGTGGAATCACCCCAATTTTTCTTGGAGGGAAAATCAACCACTCAATCAAGGAGGGTTTCCTAATCAAGCTGATAACCAATACCCTTTTGGATTTCGTGCGCCACCTCATAATCAATTCTCATCATCTTCTCAATCTACTCCTCAATTCGTGGCACAACCAAGGCAACAATCATCTTTGGAGGAGTCTCTTAAAGCTTTCATGCAATCAACTCAACAGGCCATTTAGGAAATGAGAAGTTCCACATAGATGAACACCCAAGCAATTTCAAAATTGGAAAATCAAGTTGGCCAGTTAGCAACCCATGTTGGAGAAAAGGAGAAAGGAAAATTTCCCAGTCAACCTGTACCCAACCCAAAAGGACAGTATGGCATCAATAATTCTTCTAGTTCTACCCATGACCAAGAGCATGTTTAATCCATTACCATCCTTAGGTTCAGTAGACAGGTTGACAATCAGGTCAAAACTCCAGAGGTTGAGAAGATTGACACCACTCAGAGTTCACAGGTTGATCATCGTCATGATAAGGAGAAGGACAATCCCACACCCATCTCAATTCCACTCCCTGTTCAGGATCCTAGTTCTTCCCAGCCCATTGCTGCTAGTCCCACAGTTAGAAATTTTGTGCCAAAAGCTCCATTCCCTCAGAGATTAGCAAGACCCAACAAAGGTGCGCAATATGGAGATATTTTAGAGGTTTTTAAGTAGGTCCATATCAATATTCCATTCCTTGATGCAATCCAACAAGTGCCCGCTTATACCAAGTTTTTGAAAGAAATGGTTACAATGAAGAGGAAGACCAATGTGCCTAAAAAGACCTTTCTAACAGAGCACACCAATTCAGTCATTCAATGCAAATATCCTATCAAATACAAAGACCTTGGATGTCCTACAATTTCATGCAAGATAGGAAATCATGACATTGAGCGAGCTTTGCTAGATTTAGGTGCGAATGTGAACTTATTGCCATATTCAGTCTATGTGTAGTTAGGTTTGGGGGAGTTGAAACCCACTAAGATGACACTTTAATTAGCAGATAGGTCAGTGAAAATACCCAGAGGTATTGTTGAGGAAGTTCTTATTAAGGTTGATGCATTCTATTTTCTTGTGGATTCTATAGTCCTCGACATTGAACCTGTGCAAAATGGTAGTGGGCAAATTCATTTCATTTTGGGTCGTCCTTTCTTAGCCACAGCCAATGCTTTGATCAATTGTCGAAATGGTGTAATGAAGATTTCTTTTGGGAATATGACAATTGAACTCAATATCTTTGACATAAGCAAGCAAGCACCAGAAAATGAAGATGTTAATGAGGTTTACATGGTTGAGAGTCTAGTTCATGGTACTTTCATACAGTCAAGCTTAGAGGATCCCTTAGAGGCATGTATAGCCCATTTTGGAGATACTTTTGATATTGAAAAATCAATTGAAGAGGTTAACACATTGCTAGACTCTACCCCTCTTTTAAGTGCTAACAAGTGGCAACCAAAAGTTGTTTCTCTTCCACTTTCTTCGTCACCTCCACTTCCATATTTTGTAGAGCCACCAAAGTTAGACTTGAAACCACTATTAGACACTCTCAAGTACATGTTTTTGGGTTCCTCTAAAACATTACCTGTCATTATAGCTTCGGATTTAGAGGACATGCAAGAACGTCAATTGGTTAGGACACTTCAAGAGCATAAGGAAGCTATAGGGTGGACAATTGCTGAAATCAAGGGTATTAGTCCCTCTGTGGTTATGCATAGAATGCACTTGGAAGAAAATGCTAAAACTTCACAGGAATCACAAAGGCGTTTAAACCCCATCATGCAAGAGGTGGTTAGAGATAAATTTTTAAAGGTTTTTGATGTGGGTGTCATTTACCCAATTTTGGACAGTAGTTGGGTGAGCTCGATTCAGGTTGTACCAAAGAAGTGTGGTATAACGGTTGTCAAGAATGAGGCTGATGAGTTTGTTCCAACTCACCTACAAACAGGATGGAGAGTATGCATTGACTATCGTAAATTGAATTCCATGACAAGAAAAGATTATTTTCCTCTTCCTTTTATAGACCAAATGTTGGAAAGGTTAGCCGATCATACATATTACTGTTTTCTCAATGCTTATTCCGGTTATAATCAAATCCCCATTGCACTAGAGGATCAAGAAAAGACTACATTCACCTACCCTTTTGGGACATTTGCCTACTGTTGCATGCCATTTGGTTTATGCAATGCACCTGCTACTTTCCAGCGTTGTATGATCAGTATTTTCTCAGATATGGTGGGACGTTTCCTGGAGGTATTTATGGATGATTTTTCTGTATTTGGGTCAACCTTTGAGGAATGTTTGCACCACCTATCCTTAGTGCTAGTTCAATGTAAAGAGAAGAATCTTGTTCTTAATTAGGGGAACTGTCATTTCATGGTAAAAAGGGGAATTGTTCTTGGGCATGTCATCTCAGAGAATGGTATTGAGGTAGATAAGGCTAAAGTCGATTTAATTTCTACCCATCCACCTCCACCGACTGTGAAGGACATTAGATCTTTTTTAGGTCATGCAGGATTCTATTGAAGGTTCATCAAAGACTTCAGTAAGATCTCTAGGCCTTTATGCAACTTGCTTGTTGAAGATGCTCCATTTATGTTTGATGATGATTGCCTTCTAGCCTTTACAAGACTCAAGACTGAGCTGACTTCAGCACCTATCATTCGACCACCTAATTGGAGTATGCCTTTTGAGATTATGTGTGATGCCTCCGATTATGCGCTTGGTGCTATTTTGGGGTAGCAAATTGGAAAACTTCACCATGTGATTTACTATACCAGCAGACTCTAAATGATGCTCAGATTAATTATTCCACGATAGAAAAGGAATTGTTGGCAATTGTTTTTGCATTGGATAAATTTAGATCTTATTTATTGGGGTCTAAGGTTGTCGTATATTCTGATCATGCTATATTGAAGTACCTTTTCTCTAAAAAGGATGCTAAACCTCGTCTTATCCGATGGATTTTGTTGCTACAGGAATTTGACCTCGAGATTCGAGACAAAAAAGGTTCTGAAAATGTGGTAGTGGACCACCTGTCCAGATTGATAGTAAAGTGTGATGGTGACTGTTCACCAATTCTGGAATTCTTCCTTGATGAGCAATTGATGCATATCTCCAAATTACCTTGGTTTGTAGATATCGTGAACTATCTTGTCACTGATCAAATGCCTTCGCATTGGACAAGGCAAGATAGATCGAAATTTTTGGCTGAGGTGAAATACTTCTTTTGGGACGATCCATACTTGTCTAAGTATTGTCCTGATCAGATAATTCGGAGGTATATTCCTAAAAATGACCAATCGAATGTCATCTTCTTTTGTTATGATTATGCATGTGGAGGCCATTTTAGTGCTCGAAACACCACTGCAAAAATTTGCATTGTGGATTTTATTAGCCTTCTATTTTTCGTGATTCTCATACTTGTTGTGTAGCCTGTGAGCGCTGCCAAAAGTTGGGGAGTATATCTCGTAGGAACATGATGCCTCTTAACCCAATCTTAATCGTTGAGATCTTTGATGTTTGGGGCATCGACTTCATGGGACCTTTCGCAAACTCCTATGGTAACCTTTACATTCTCGTCGCTGTTAATTTTGTTTCTAAGTGGGTGGAAGCCAGAGTGTGCAAAACCAATGACCACAAGGTTGTGGTTCAATTTTTGAAAGATGATATCTTTGCTCGCTTTGGTACACCACGCGCTATTATTGATGATGGTGGGAAGCATTTTTGCAATAGGGTTTTTGCATAACTCATTAAGAAATATGGTATTACCCATAAAGTAGCAACTCTCTATCACCCACAGACAAATGGTCAAGTCGAGATATCTAATAGAGAAATCAAGAGGATATTGGAGAAGATAGTAAACTGTAATCCGAAAGATTAGTCTCTAAGGCTAAATGATGCACTATGGGCGAACTGTACGACATTCAAGACCCCTATTGGAATGTCTCCGTACAAAATTGTGTATGGCAAGGCATGTCATATGCCTGTTAAGTTAGAACATAGAGCTTATTGGGCTACCAAGCAATTAAATTTTGATCTTGACAAGGCAGGTACTCATCAAAACTTCCAACTCAATGAATCCATATTTGGCTAGAGCCATCACTTGGCTCAAGCCATATCCATGTTTAGCTCGAGCCATCACTTGGCTCGAGCCATATCCATGTTTAGCTCGAGCCATCTTGCGCGCTGAACAGTAAAGTCGGCAAAACCCGATTTGGAAAGATCCTAAACCTACTCCAACTCGATTTTGGAATTCCTAGGGTGCACGAATTTGACTAGGGTTGTTCCTAAACTCTATAAATACTCCCCTAAGTCCTCCAAAACAATTACACAAGCTTGAGGAGAAGAATCAAAGGCTTCAAAGAAGGGTTTTTCTTAGTTCTTTGTTTCTTTTAGTTTTTCTTTGTTATTTCTTATGGGATGATTTTCATCAAATTTATGTGTAGCTAATACTTTAGTTAGGGTCGAGTGAAGCCCTAATCATGTCTCTTTAAAGGTTTCAATTTGTCTTGCTACAATTCATATTTTGATGCTTAACTTGATTATTTTCCGATTTTCTTGATTCCTCACATGTATGTGTTTGATCATAATATGCTTGTGGTATGGATATGTTATTTAGGTTAATTTGGATGGCCGAGTCCTGGGCCTAATAGAGTAACAAAAGAACCCATCACGGGTTCTTGGATTAATCAACATGGAAAACCGGAGTAGATGCCATGCTCTAGGTTCCATGTGTTTGTCGATCTCCATAGTTTTATGCTTTCTTGAAGAACAACTTAGTAGATGCCATGCTAAATCCTTTGAGAAAGAAAAGAGTTAGAGTAGATGCCATGCCTAACTTGTTGCTTAGGGAGATTAATAGCCTAAGGAGTAGATGCCATGCCCTTAGGTTGGCAAACATTGAGTATCATGATATGGTTGTAGCATTGTGCATATTGTTTACCTTATTTGAGTATGATTAGCGGTGGGTATCGAAGCCCTAGCCCTTTTATATTATTATTTCAATTCAATCATTTATTTTGTTCCACTCAACAATATTTTTTTAGGAATTGCTTTTCAAACATAGTTTACCAATCCTCGTGGGAATGATCTTGTATTTGCCGTCTATACTATCGTTTTGATCTTGTGCACTTGCGAGTAAAACGTGCATTTATTCGCCTATTTATTTAGGTGGATATTTGTACAACAAGTTTTTGTGTGAAAAAGGGCACTGTGATTATGAAGGTGAATGGGGAGAAGATAGAGTTCAAAGTTTTTGATTCATTGAAATTACCAAAGATAATCTTGATTGCTTTAATGTCTGTGTAATTCAAAGTGCCGTGGAGGAAGCTTTTCAGGTCCATCATATTGATCCATTAGAGGCCACCCTCACTAATAGTTTCACACGGCAAGACATTGAGCCAAATGTTACTGATGACATCTTTGAAGCCGTACACAGCCTTGTGGCCTTTCCGCCTCATCCAAGTAAGTATGAGGGGGTAGAGCAGTTGTTATTTTATATTCAGTTTTGTATTACTAAGGGATTAGCAATATGTAAGTTTGGGGGTATGATAAATGCTGAATATTACACATTCAAGCCCCTTAATTCACATATGATAATCCCTTAGTTTCATTTTAATATGATGTTTTGTGTTGTTTTTGTGTTTTCCCTTATTTTGTAGGTTTTGGAAGAAAAGCACTCAATTCCATCAAAGTTCCAGGCTCACAAAACTTATTGTTAAAAAGCTAAAAAAGAGTCTGAAGCAGTCCGCTCGAGCGCACCATTGAAGGCAAAAGGGATCGAGCACCCAATTTAGGCAATCGAGCGCCCCTACGCTCGGGCGCCCAAATCTAGTGCACGAGGGTCTTCGTGCGTTGGAAGATTTCGAAGCCGGCGAACCTATTTTGGAAAGACGCAAATCCGACTCCAACTCAATCTTGGACTTCCTAGGGTGCACAAAATTGACTAGAGTTGTTCCTAAACACTATAAATACTCCCCTAAGTCCTCTAAATTGACTAGAGTTGTTCCTAGGATGCACAAAATTGACTACAGATGTTCCTAAACACTATAAAAGTTATGAATAGATAGGTTTATATGCATGTGTGACCAGACGTAACATGGAGCGCTTGTATATATTCATGGCTAAGTAGTATGTTTCAAACTATTTCATGACTATGGTGTTTACATTATCAACTGTCATGTTTTTGTGACAAACATTTTATAAACCAAACGTAACTGTTATTGTAAACTAAGTAGAAAACGAAAGATTGGCTCATTGTGAAAACTTAATGATTTCTTATACCATTGAGACCGTGGACTCATATCCGCCTGGGCGAATGTGGTTAACTCCATGATCACCTTAGATGATGTTGATGTTGCAGGTACTGACGATCTTGATGAAGATCCAGTGGCTGCGTATTTTGGTTATGATTGATAGCGGTGTACACTGGATGCAATTTGTATAGACTATGGTAGTCTAGCTTTTGTTTTACATTGTGATGTTATATATGTGTGAAACTGATCGATGTATTTTGGTTATGCCGTATGTGGCATTTTTGATAACCCTTCTGTTGATGTACAGTACTTAGAATGTAAAACTGTTATATATAGTTTAGTTCAGCTCCTTATGTTATATTACTCTCACAGTGTTACTTATTTAGTTTCCGCTGCAATGTTATGATTACTCTGATGTGATATGCTCATATTATGAGATAATGATGGCTTGTACGCATGTACGCTACTGTGATGATGCGGTTTCATTTCAAAAAAATATATATATATGCGTTATGAAATCGGGTCGCCACACCCTAAATCCCTATCATTTACATATTAACATTAAGAGTTTGTTATAAATAATTATTATTTTTCATTGATTAAATATTTTGTTGTATATAGCATATAATCATTGTATTATCTCTATTGATTTATTACCACACAAAGGGCCCGAAGAATACATTAAATATGGACTATGGGTGTGAGCAATGGTCTTTCTCACACAAGGTCTTAGTTCGTAATCCTTGTATTTCTGAAAAGTTTTATAGTTCACAATCGACAATGGAACTGGGCATTCCATTGGCTAAGACGGCTACACATCGAATTAAGTGATTTACCTTAGTCAGGCGAGGAGGATTCTTTGGGTTACTGTAGTAGGTGTATAAGGCACTATACATTGAACAGACATGGAGTTGTCTTTCCATAAAAATATTGTCATTAGGAAAGACACAAAACTCTCAGACTACTTATAACAATAATTCTAAATCCTGAGGAGAAGTGGACTCGAATGTCAAGTCGAGGTCACTTTGATGCATTATGGAGTAAGGCCTTAAATGTTGGTCAACATATCTCCATGCATTGGGTGATCACATGTAGCATTGTCAGGGAAGCTTTGTTCAATACGGAATAAAAATCCTTTTAGGATCATATAAAAGGATAGGAAATTTTTCCCTTAACTAGGATATTTATCAGAATTATGTAAGGGTTTATTCTCAGTCTCTAGCCGGAGCTTTTGGAACGGAGAATTCCAAAATATTAACTTGTGAAAGAAGTATTCATAGTTGGAAGAATAAACAGAATAATATATCTAGGAATCAAGGATTAAGAGGTAGAGAATTTAGTGTGATAATATCACAGTCCTAATTCTGCTACGGAATAATTTCATGGAGGAATCACACTCATACTACGTAAGTCAAAGGGAACGGTTGATGATTTTTAATCAAGAATAAATTCTGGAGTGCAGCTGCAATTGTTTAGTAGAATCATTTGTAATTAAGTAGCAACAGGATGGTCGGTGACTACTTGAGTTAGATTTATTTTTCCCTTTAGGTCTTTCACCAAGCTTTTGTAAATTAATAATGGACAGGCTTTTATTTATTTTATTAAGCAAGCTGTTTTATTTTTTAATAAAACATGGGCTTAATAATTAGGCAAGTTGTTTTGATTAAATTAAGACATGGGCTTAATAAGCAGGTTGTCTTAATAAATTAAAACCTGGGCTAAAGGAAAATTGCTAGAGAGGATTAGTGGGAGGCTTAGGCTTGGGATAAAACCTTAGCCCCATGCGTCACTTGCTAGATGAGTGGAGGCTAAGGTTTTAATCTTAGCCATCCACTCCACAAGTGGTTGTCCCACATTGCTTATTTTTAATAAGCCTCTCATAGTTTTCAAATATAAATACAGGTGCTTGTGGCTCTTTCAAAAACACACCAACACAATTCTTTTAGGATTGACTAAGAACTGAAATTCTTGTGAGCTAACAACTTGAAAAATAAGTTTAAGATTTAATGAGCAAGTTGAGTCCACACTTTTTGGTTATTTCTAGTCATTGGTGAGAAGTTTTGAAGGTGTTCTTGGTGTTCTTGATGTTCTTGGAGCAGCTTTTAGTCTTTGCTCATAAAGCCATGGAGTGGCCCTAATATTCAAGTAATTTCTTGTTCTTGCAAGTTTAATTATAATTAGCAATGTTCTTCACATGTTCATCTTAGAGTAGATCTTGGCTAGCGAATAGTTTATTTTCCATTGTGCTATATTTGTTTTGACATAGTAGTATTCCCAACACATCTACCCCCCAGAACCTACATCAACATCTATGCAACCATAGAGATCATCCATGATTATATAGGCAGAACAGAAAAAAGTGGGTCAACAGATTCAATAAATAAAGATCCACTAAGTTTTCACAATGAACCAAAAAGTTAGTTTATATGAGTTTATAATAACAGCTACTAGAAGTATGACATTTATTTTCAAAATATAAAGTAGCTAATGAAGTGAACACTGTAATCATACACCATCTGGAATATAATAATAGCTGAGTACGTATAAGCATATTCCAATCTCCCTACTTGGAAGTATACACATATGTACACGTCTATGTTATAAAATATATCATATAACCCAACTACACCTATATACAAGCATTCCTTCCCCTATGGGTGAAAACACAAGCATGCAAGCATATCTAAGTAATAAAACATAAATCTCATATGCAACTAGCCGTAAGAATATACATATGTTTCATTCCATGCGAACTCATATGCATATCCGGCTCTACC